>WBNM01021390.1:0-12192 GCA_013399055.1 Ramphastos sulfuratus | reverse complement strand
TGCGGAGAGGTTGGTGCTGGTCTTTTGNTTGGTGCTGGTCTTTTGTCACAAATAATTAGTGATAGAACAAGCGGCAGTGGCCTCAAGCTGTGACTGGGTAGGTGTAGACTGGACATTAGGAAACATTTTTTCACAGCAAGAGTGGTCAGGCACTGGAATGGGCTGCCCAGGGAGGTGGCTGAGTCACCAAGCCTGGATGTGTTTAAAAGTTTTTTGGATGTGATACTCAAGGATATGATTTAAGGGTGAACTTTGTAGAGCAGGGCTATTGGTTGGACTTGGTGATCCTGAGGGTCTTTTCCAACCAGAATGTTTCTGTGATTCTGTGAGTGAGGGGACAGAGTAAATATATATCAAGTATTGGAGCTGGGCCCACAACAAAACTCCAGTTTCTGGAATAATCAATACTGAAGTCTTCACTCCTGGTGAGCTTCTGTTTCTTTTTTTAGAAAATACTTAGATAGCTATGGTGTAGTCATGAAAATGTTTATAAATCCAAAGCTTCATAAATCTGCAGTAGATGGAAATAATTTGTCATCTGATATTTGCTAGTCTCTTTTAAAAGTGCCAATCATCCAACCAGGGCTTGTCTAGAGTAGCCAAATTCAACCAGAAAATACTGAATTGATGCTAAATCAGCAACTGTGACAGCTAAGCCAGTCTGCTTTCCTTCAACACATGTTTTTTCTGAGAGAAGCCAGGGTGAGGAATGTTAATGAGTCATAGAATTGTTTGGGTTAGAAAAGACCTCTAAGACCATCAAGTCCAACCATCGACCTAACAGAAGCAGGCCATGGCCACAGGATTCTTGGACACCTTGAGGGACAATGACTCCACCACCTCTCTGGGCAGCCTGTTCCAATGCCTGACCACTCTTGCAGCAAATGAATTTTTTCCTAATCTCCAACCTAAAGCTCTTCTGGCACAATTTTAGGCCATTTCCTCTTGTTCTGTCACCTGATACTAAGGAGAAAAAAAAATCAGCTCTCACTTCACTCCAGTTTTCTTTCACAGAGTTGTAGAGAGCAATAAGATCTCTCTTCAGCCTTTTAGTAGAACAGGTTGCTCAAAGCCTCATTCAGCCTGGTCTTAATCTCTTCCAGGGATGAGAGGTCCACAACCTCTCTGGGCAACCCACTTCAGTGTCTCATCACCCTTATAGCGAAGAGTTTCTTCCTAATGTCCAGTCTAAATCTATCCTGCTCTAGTTTCAAACCATTGCCCCTTGTCCTATCACCACAGACCCTTGTAAATAGTTCCCCCCCAGCTTTCCTGTAACTCCCTTCAGGTACTGGATGTTGCAGATGTTCACATAACACATTGAGAAAGTGCATCTCATGATCACTGAGGTGTCAACAGTAGAAGCATAAGCTTCTGGTGCCAAAAGGATGCTATGCTGAATTTATTCTCTCTTGTTTGAATGGCTGTAGTGGAATTGTAAGATGCAAACTTGGTGTCAGGTTGCAAAATGTCAGTTTACTTTGGAATGCAAGAAGAGTAACAGGTTGGATCACTGTCATTATTAAAGCTGGCATACAAGCAGAATACCAAGCTAGAAGGGACATAAATACGTAGAATGGTTTGGCTTGGAAAGGACCTTCAAGATCATCTACTTCCAATCCCCCTGCCATGGGCACGGACACTTTCCACTAGAGCAGGTTGCTCAAGCCTCATCCAACCTGGCCTTGAACACCTTCAGGGAGGGGGCATCAACAAACTCTAGGCAACCTGTTTGAGTGTCTCACCGCCCTCACTGTAGAGAATTTCTTCCTAATATCCATTCTAAATCTACCCTCTTCTAGCTTCTACCCATTGCCCTTCATCCTATCACTACAGGCCCTTGTAAAAAGTCCCTCCCCAGTTTTCTTGTAGTCCCCTTCAGAAACTGTTGATAAGATATCCTCAGAGCCTTCTTTTCTCTAGGCTGAGCAACCCCAACTATTGCAGCCTGTTGCCATATCGGAGATGCTTCAGCCCTCTGAGCATCTTCATGGCTGCCTCTGGACCTGCTCCAGCAGTTCCATGCTCTTCTTGTGCTGGAGACACCAGAACTGGTGGCAGTACTCCAGGTGGGGTCTCACCAGAACGTAGTGAAACTCTCTCCCATTGCAGCAGGAACTGGCCTGAGAGATAGCTAAACCCCCAAATTTTCTAAGAGGTTCCTGTGAAGCTGTGCTTGTAAACAACAGAATAGGAAAGGTGACGCAGATCCAGCCTCTGGATGTAACACCACAAAGTCCCTGTAAAGGAACCATCTCAAAATCTCCGGTTCAGTCGGTGCAAAACTAGGTGTGAAGTGTTCCAGAATGTTTCGTGAGATCTTTGCTTTTCAGCCAGGGAAGTCAAAGCTGAATTAATCATGAACAAAAGCTGGAAATCCCCCAAGTCTATGCATCATCACCAGGCCCATCTGGAGACTGTTGATTAACTTGTGTCTACTCAGGAAGCACTGTCCTCAAGTCAGATGCCGGGCAGGTGTACCTTTGATAAGACCTTCTGTCTCTGAAACCCAGAACAGTAGGAAAGATGAATCCAAAATATCCCTTGCAGCAACTGTCTCCAGGGACACCTCTCTTATGAGGGAATGTTGAGAGAGCTGAGTCTGTTCACCTTAGAGGAGGCTGAGGGGGGTGTTGTGGAGGAGTAATTAATTGCTGCGAGATAATATTTTAAAAAATATTAATATAGTTTATTAATGTTCACTATTTAGAACTCGTGTCACCCTGGTCACCAATTTAATAATCGGTTCTTTGCATCAGTCATGGAAACTTTATATACAGGCAATAACAGGATCTGGCAATAACAGGATCTAGCAATAACTAGTAAATATATACATCGATTGAACTCAATTGAACTGGAAGAGAAGGCTTTGCACGGTTAGTGAACTGCTCGTGGTCAATATTCCGCTTGCTCACTAGATGGACTCAAGGAGCTCCTTTCTGCTTATGGCAGAAGGCAATTAATGATTACAANACATGGCTGGGCAAGCCAGGACATGTATAAGCCTATTTTGGCCTGCTTAGGCCTACCACGATAGGGGGATCTTGTGAATGCTTACAAATATCTAAGGGGTGAGTGTCAGAAATATGGGGGTCAGACTCTCCTCAATGGTCCCCAGTGATAGAACAAGAGGTAATGGGTGCAAACTTGAACATAAGAAGTTCCTTCTAAACATCACTTGGAACGTCTTTAAGGGTTCTGAATAACTGGAACAAGCTCCCAGAGAGGTGGTGGAGTCTCCATCTCTGGAGACTTTCAAGACCCTCCTAGACACGTCCCTGTGTGACCTTCTATAGATGAACCTACCTTGGCAGTTGCATTGGACTTTATGATCTTCAGAGGTTCCTTACAACCCCTACCATTCTATGATTCTGTGATTTGTTTTATGGGTATGAATGAAGTTGAAATGATTTGGTCAATTTAGCAAAGTGAAGCTGGGGAAGATAAAAGGTTGCTGTCTGCAACACATCAAGGAAGGAAAACAGAAGAGCCATTGAAGCTGAATAGCACACTGGAGTGATGGCAGATCCCTGTGGTCCATATCTATGCCTAGATCAGGAACTGGAAGATACCTCATTTGCTTTGCTCTCTGCTGCATCTACTCTGAAATTGCAAAGTGATAGTCTAGGAAGGACATTACAGGGTTTGGTGTTTTGTCCTTTGCTACTGGTTCTCTGTGCAGTGTCAAAATGTTACAGCATCTACATTTGAAAGAGACGATGATTGAAAAAATGAAATAACACAGACTTATGATCTCCCACAAGAAAACTGCCTCTGGGCTAGAATCATAGAATCACAGAATGGAAAGTGTTGGAAGTGACTTCTGGAGGTCATTGAGTCCAACTTCTCTGCCAAGGCAGGCCACGCAGGAAGGTGTCCAGGTGGGTTTCGTAAGTCTTCAGAGAAGGAGACTCCACAACCTCTCCAGGTAGCCAGCTCCAGTACTCTGACACCCTGATAGCAAAGAAACTGTTAAGCTGTGTGCCTAAACACCATGCCCATGTGTCTTTTAAATACCTTCAGGGATGGTGACCTCATGAACATAGAGATCTTTTCCAAGCAAAACAATTCTATGATAGGTTGAAATAAAAACAGATTTAGTGAAATAGTCAAACTGGTACCAGTGTCAATACAAAGGAAATACTCACCACAGTAGAAGTCCAGCAGTCATGATAACCAGGAAGGTAGTCCTCAAGAGCAGGAGAGGGGTGAGGAGACACCAAAGCAGGAGCATAAGCTGAAAACTCACACCACCAAACTTCCTTCTTTATACTGAATGTTGTGTTCATGGGTGGGAATACACCTGTGAGCAAACTCAAGTCTGCTGCTCTGGCTGACTCAGAGCTGAGCTGGCCTGGGATTCTGTCCTAGCTAAACCAGGATGGGCCCGGATACACACCATATCACTGCTGGGATCCTCATGTTGAATAGATAACTATGACTGTCTCATGGCTTTGACTGCAAAATGCACAAAGAAACAGTGCAGATGAGTAAGGGAAGGGCAGGGCAAGTGTGTCCATGAAGCAGGGGATCATCCCACGTGGCAATCACAGAGTGATTGCCTTCACAGGGAGGTAGATGCAGGGGAGGACTGGAGCCATAAATTTAACATTTCAGGGAAAATCCCATGAGATTTTTACATGCAGCAGCAGAAACTTTGGTGTCAGAAAATGAAAAGATTAAGTACAATACCACTTCTATGAATGCTGTCTTTCATAGAATCATAGAACTGTTTCACTTGGAAAAGATCTAAATCATTGAGTCCAACCATTGACCTAACACCACCATAGCCATTAAGCCATGTCCCAAAGTGGCATGGCTGCACATTTCTTGAACACCTCCGGGGACGGTGACTCCTCCACCTTCCTGGGCAGCCTGTTCCAATGCCTGACCACTCTTGCAGCAAAGACATTTTTCCTAACATTCAACATAAACTTCCCCTGGCACAGTTTCAGGCAATTTCCTCTCTAATTTTATCACCTGATGCTAGGGAGAAGAGACCAATCCCCACCTTACTCCAGCCTCCTTTCAGGGAGTTGTAGAGAGCAATGAGGTCTCCCCTCAGCCTCCATACTAAACAACTCCAATTCTCTCAGTCAGTCCTTACAGACCTGTTCTCCAGACCCTTCACCAGCTTTGTTGATGTAATCCCCAAACCCAGTAAGAGAGGTTGTTCCACTGGACAGTGAAAGAAGTTCAGAGAAACACTATAGAGGAAGAGATCTAATGGGGCAAAATGCAGTTCCAGCATTTCAATGCACTGATAAATGTTGCAAACATTGGTAGAATAAAAACTACAAATGTAATATCTATAGAATCCTAGAATCCTGAAATGGTTTAGGTTGGAAGGGACCTCAAAGATCATCTAGTTCCAACCCTCTGTCATAGGCAGGGACACCTCCCACTAGATTGGAAGAGACAAAGAAAAAGAAAAAAAGGACTCAAGCACAGAATATTCATAAGGCAGAGACATAACTGAATAAGATAAGAAGAAGCACTAAGAATGAAATTCAGTTGCTCTGGAAACTAAAATTGTGAGGCATTGGGACATGCTGCCCAGGGAGGTGGTAGAGTCAGCATCCCTGAAGTTGTTCAAGAAATGTGTAGACATAACACTCTGGGACATGTTCTAGTGGTCATGGAGATGTTGGGTAGAGTGTTGGACATGATGATCTTAGAGGCATTTTCCAACCTTAATGGTTCTATGATTCTGCAATAGGTTAGAAACATAGACCCAGGAACTTCAGTGATGCTGTGGCTACCAGAGATGAATGGATGAGCAAAAGCAGTGTCTCAGGTTCATCAGATGCTTTCCTATCAAAAACACAATCACCAAATCTTGGGTGGAAACAGAGAAAGCAGGACACACCAGGTTAGCTTCCTCACAGGCTCAGCAGTAGGTGTGCATTGGAAACCTGAGGTGCAGAGATGATGGTTGCATGAGACTAGGAGCTAATGAACAGGGTTGAAAAGTGAAATACAAATCTCTTTTTGGCATGTGGGCTAGATGATCTTTCAAGGTCCCTTCCAACCTCCAACATTCTGTGATTCTCTGATTTGCAAATATCCCTGGATGGATAAATAAAAGCTTTGTGTGGAAAAAACAATGAGATGTAGTAATTGGTTGTTCTTGATTTAGTGAGGTTGTGGAGTCTCCTCTGGAGACTCTCAAGACCCATTTGGAAATCTTCCTGTGTGACCTGCCCTAGGTGATCCTGCTTTGGCAGGGTGATTGGACTGGATAATCTCTGGAGGTCTATTGCAATCTCTGCCATTCTCTGATTCTGTGACTCTGTGATTTCTTTTTCCTGACTCAATGTTTTCCTGACTCAATGTAATGAATATTCTCCTGAATCGAAGTGACCTTTTCATCTTTCATCCTCTTTCTGATGGTGGTCAACACCAGTTGAGAGGGAGAGTAAGGCCTGAGAAGGATAGTGTTGAGGGGATATTAATTCTAATGGCAAGAAATGAAAACTTATCTGAAGAATGCTCTGGAGCATCAGAAATTGGCATCAGCAAATAATTGCAGAGTCTGCTTTGCATCTTTGGATGCACAGACGGAGAGAGAGTGGATGGTCTTCCTTCCCTTCTTCCTCAAATTGCTTATTTCCACTGAGGAAGCTGAGTCAGCCTGTTCAGAAACATGACAAAGATTGATTACATCAAACCACTGTTAGCAAAGAGCCTAAAATAAGTGACTGGGAAAACCTGAGCCCCAAACCAGAAAGCTTTCTTTGAAGACTGATGGGCTTTATGCATAATTCTTCATATAAAGAATCACTTCAGCTTCCAATATCCCTCTCCTCTGAACTAAGAAAGAAAAATCTTCTTTGCCCCAAATATTGAGAGCTGCTTCTTATGATTATTGAATGAAATCTTGGCAGACAACATGAGCAAAACAGAAACCAGATCTGTTCAGGTCTGGCAGTGAATATTCCATTTAAGAGACACACTTGCATGTCAGTTCCATGGTATCTTATGAAGAGCAACCACCTGGGAGACTGAATAACTGGTGAGAGATGCTGTGGAGCTTTCTAGGAGCTGCTGGATGTGTCCTGAAGGAATCCTTGCTCATTTCCTAACAAAGGTATTTCCTGGAGGGGAAGAGAAAAAAAAAATGTTTTGTGTACCAGAGCTAGATCTTGTGTTTGTCAACTAAATCTTGCTGCATTTTTGTCTCTGTTCAGAAGCTGCAGGTTTTGCTGCTTTGTCCCTGGCAGACAGTTGTGGTGGGGTTGGCCTGCAACTTCATCCATAAGGTGTGTAAACTGAGGGCGCTCTGAACCTTTGGAGTAGATGATCTCTAAGGGTCCCTTCCAAACTAAGCCATTCAATGATTCTATGATTCATCCCTGGGAGGTCTATTGTCATTGTAGTTAGATGCCAGGTTGCCATAAGGCACTGTTTCTGCACAAGGTGGGTATAAGAGCCTTTTCTATGAGCACATCTGAAAGTTTGTGTCAAGGGTTGGGGATGGCCCAGCCACTAAAGGAATGACAGATGCTCTCTATGAACCCTTCTGCCTTCCCAAAGGGAAAAGGAAAGGAATAAAAGAGAGAGACTGATGGGCTGGAAAAGGAAATGAAAACAGCTTTAATGGAAATAATAACAACAAAATGAAAGAGATACAAGTTATCTATAAAACTAATGTTGAACCCAACTCACCTGATGGCAATTACAGCACCATCACCACTGATGCTGTAGTAGAAGTCCCAGATTGGACCCAGCAGCAAGTGGGAACCAAATTCAGGAGATGATTCTGGGAGAGATTTCAGGAACTCATGGATTGAGATCGAAGGCAGAATAGAAAGAGTCCTCTCTGGATGCCAGCCGTTGAAGAAGAGAGCTTGACCCTGGTGATCCCTCAGCTTTAGACAGAGCATGTATATGGAATGAATACCTCATTGGTCAGTTTAGGGTGACCTGCCCTGCCCACTACTCCCTACAGGTGCAGCCTTTTACTCTGCACCCCTAGAATACACAAGGTTCGGCAGTGCTTTATGGCTGTCTCCAAGTCATAGCACTGACTGGAAACACGGTGTTGTATCACTGCTAGGAGCAGCTACTGTCTGTGAGACCATGCAGTGAGCTGCATAAGGTGAGGCTACTGAGAAGTCACATTACTGAGCAGAATGAACTCTGTTCTCATTCCGGACAGGACAGTTTGGAAATTCTCCCTGACCCCAAATCAATACATTCTTATAAGCAGGCAAGAGAGGCAGGTAATTGCTAGTTCAAATAAACAAACAAACAAACAAATAAATAAAATAACCAAAAGCTGAGGAAAAAAATGAGGTCATCTTGTAAACTTAAAAGTCCTTTATTTTTGGCTATTTCTCTTGAAACCACCCTTCCAGAAAATATTCTTGCCTCAGATCACAGAATCAGAGAATAGTAGGGGTTGGAAAGGACCTCTGGGGACCATCGAGTCCAACCACCCTACCAAAGCAGGGCCCCTAGGGAATGCCACACAGAAACACATCCAGCTGGGTCTTGAAAGTCATTGGTGTAGGAGACTCCGTAACCTCTTTGGGCAGCCTGTTCCAGGACTTGAGCACCCTCACAGCAAAGAAGTTTCTCTTTGTGTTGAGATGGAAATTCCTGCATTCCAGTTAGTGTCCATTGCCTCCTGTCCTATCACAGGGTACCAGTGAAAAGAGACAGGCCCTTTCTTCTTGACACCCACCCTTAAGGTATTTCATAGAACCATAGAATCATAGAATGGTAAGGTTGGAAGGGACCTCAAAGATCATCTAGTTCCAACCTCCTGCCATAGGCAGGGACACCTCCCACTAGTACAGGTCACTCAAGGCCTCATCCAACCTGGCCTTCAACATCTCCAGGGAGGGAGCATCCACAACCTCCCTGTACTGACACAATACTCCAAATGTGGTCTCACTGAGGCAGAGCGGAGGGTAGGTAGAATGTCCCTTGACTTTTTGGCCACACTTTTCTTAATATACCCCAGGATGCCATTTACCCTTTTGCCCACAAGGGCACATTGCTGTGCCTTGGATAACTTTTTGTCCACCGGATGGTGTCATGGCTTGCAATTCATTCGAACAAAATGGCTCAGAGGAAAAAAATGTCCCCAAAAGCCAAAAATTAGTGAGTTTGCCCCACTAGCCAGCCTAACCCATGTGCTGGTTCCATAAAGATTTGCTATCATTAATACTCAAAGCAGCTGAATTCTTGGAGTTCTCATCCTCAAAGACTGCCAACAACATCAGTAAATTGCCCTGGCAGCTGCAAAAGGTTTCCAAAAACCATTGCAATGTTTTGTTCTCAATATCCTCATTTCAAGTGGTCTGTCACAATCTCTTTCACCCCCACTGCTGTTTCCTAGCTGCTAATCACCATCAAGGCATGGGCTGGGACATAAAAGACAGGAAGGTGAGGACCAAAGGCAAGGACATACATATGTTCCTAAGGCCTCTCAAATCACAGGGATATATGTAGCTGCCTCCTCACCACCACCTCTTACTACTGCCCTGCTGAAACTGCTTTGGGGTCTTCACGTCCTGCCGCACACTACTGTGTGGTTGAAAGAATGATGAGTCTCAGATAGGTATACATTGTGATGGTTGATTGGGTTGGAGGGGATGAAGTCATCTCCAAATACAGGGAAATTGTCCTGTTTTTCCTCTTTTCATCCCAGTTTTCCCTTCCTTCCCATGTCTTGCAATGAGCCTGCAATGCTGTAGTGGCAACATCTCCTTGCCTTCCCCCTGTGGTGAATCACCGTGTCTCAAACACAACAACAGATGCTGACTCCTCTGCCTAGTTGTTTAGAGAAGATACTGTGCTTGGAGACAGCTCATCTACCTGGAGAGATGTGAAAGCCCTTCTGGAGGGCTGATGAAGAGTGGTGCCTGGGTACTGGAGTCATTGTCTCTGGAGGTGTTCAAGAAATGTGTGGACATGGCATTTTGAGACATGGTTTAATGGCCATGGTGGTGTTTGGTTGATGGTTGGAACTGATGATCTTGGAGGTCTTTTCCAACCAAAACAACTCTGTGATTCTGTTCTGTGATTCTATGATCAGAAGCTAGTTTATCCAAACAGCCAAACTGTCTGCCCATGACTCACACTTGAGGTGAACACGTCATGGGAGTGTAAAATATCTGCATTTATCCACCTTTGAGAAGTCATGCAGCTGTCTTTTAGTGCATCTACAGGAGCTGACTGTCTATGAGTGTATTTGTAATTGCCTTTTTTTTTTCTTTTTTTTTTTTGGTGTGTGGAATAAATTCTTCTTAACCTCAGTGCCTTGAAAGCACAGCAGCACAAGTGGTTTATGGGACTGTTGTTTTGCCTTGATGGTCTCTAGGGGACATGAAAGTACCTGTGTGTGTTATTTTCCCCCAAGCTAGTGGCAGGCATTAGGAAATTGAATGCTAACATTCTCCAATGCACCAGTTATAAAGATGCTTTGCATGTCTCACAGCAAACCTAAATGAAAAGAAGATCTGAGAAGGCAGAGAGACATTTCTTTTTTCAATTCTGTGTGACACATGTGCCATTTCTGATAGCCTTGCCATTGAAAAAGCAAGAGTTGGAGATGCCAAGATGTTCAGCAAAGCAGGATCAACCTTCCTAATGCTTCATGGGGGTCACTAACAGTTTCTGCAGCTATCAAGACAATCAGCCTTGATCGTTGCCGTGGATGCTTTCTTCCAAACTTCATCGTACTACCTGCAATATTTCAGAGTGATGTGCAAACATCTACAAGGACTGCAAGCATGGGGACCTGGAAAGGAATGTCCCTTTACCTTCATTTTATTAGGTCATTTGTGGCAAAGTGGTTCACAAAACATGCAAGTTATAACTCAAAGGAAGGTGATGTCCTCTTATTTTATTCATAGAACCACAGCGATTCAAAAAGACCTCTATGATCATCAAATCCATCCACTATCTAACTCTACCAAGCCTGCTGCTAAAGCGTGTCCCTCAGCAATACATTTCTGTGTCTTTCAAACACCCCCAAGGATGATGACTCCACCATCTCCACAGGCAGACCATTTCAATGCCTGACCATCCTTTCAGTCAATAAATGTTTCCTAATCTCCAACCTCAACCTCCCCTGGCACAGTTGCAGGCCATTTCCTCTCATTCTATCACCTGATACTAGGGAGAAGAGATCATCCCCCACCTCACTGCAACCTTCTTTCGGGGAACAGAAAGCAATGAGGTCTCCCCTCAGCCTCCTCTTCTCCATACTAAATGACCCCACTTCTCTCAACTGCTCTGTACCAGACCTGTTCTCCAGATCCTTGTCAGCTTCCTTGACCACTCTCTGGACACATCCCATCACCTCAATGTCCTTTTTGGAGTAAGGGGCTCAAAACTGAGCCCAGTACTCAAGGTGTGGCCGCACCAGTGCCCAGCAGAGGGGCACAATCCCTTCCCTGTTCCTGCTGCACACTCGATTTCTGATCCAGTTGAGGGAGCTGGTGGCCTTCTTGGCCACCTGAGCACACTGCTTGCTCACGTTCAGCTGCTGTCAACCAGCATCCCCAGGTACTTTTCTGCAGGGCACTTTCCAGCCACTCTGCCCCAAGCCTGGAGTGTTCATAGGGCTGTTGTGACCCAAGTGCAGGACCCAGCATTTGACTTTTTTAAACCTTACACAATTGACCTCAGCCCATCAGCCCTTCCTATCCTCTAGCAGATGAACATTCCCACCCAAATTAGTGTCATCTGCAAACTTACTGAAGGTGGATTCAATACTCTCATCCAGATCATTGATACAGATATTAAAGAGAACTGGCCCTAGCAATGAGTTCCTGGGGAACTGAAGTATTTCTTCTTGTCTTTAGCATGGAGAAGATTGAATCATGTTTGTGAACTATTATTCAAGGTGATGAGTTTAGATGTGAGTGATCGTAAATCTTGTAGAGCACAAAATTTTTTTTGCATCTGTGAGAGTAAAATATTGAAATGTTCAGGTTTCAAGAGGCATTAGAGCATGTTGCTCCTTCAAAAATTTGAGGCAAAAATTTGACCTGTGTGCTGGTTTGAGGCTAATCGGAATATTTTAATGGAGAAAATTATATTATAGGCTGTGAAAAGGAAACAATGGTGATGTCTACTTCACTCATAGGCTTGCTGAGATGGATAAGAATAAGAACTCAAAACATAGACAACACAGTCTCTCCGGCACAGTGTCTCAGGCCGTCTAGCAGCTTC
>WBNM01021388.1:221984-241036 GCA_013399055.1 Ramphastos sulfuratus | reverse complement strand
GCAGAAGCAGCAGTCAGAGCAGCTGCTTGGCCAGGCTGATTTTAGTGACCTGTGCTGATGACTGCCACAGGTGGGGGCAGGAGGAGGTGTTAGGGTTTGCAGGCCCCAAGCCAAACACAGCCTCTGGTTCTAGTCCAGCCCCAAAGCTACTGAGCACTTCCAAACCTCAGCCAAAGGCAGGACTGAGGCAGGTGCAGCCCAACTCTTCCCAGTGAGGTACAGCAGAGGCTTTGGTTCTCTCCTCTGTAGATGTGCTGGCACACGTGGTGGGAGCCTTGGTAACTGCATGTGCCAGGTCACTGCCCTGACTCTTCAGCTGCTTCCTGGGACAAGAAGTTCCACAATGAACCAATTCAAATGGAGGCAATAAGAATTTCCTGGGGTCTCCTTTCCTTGTTGATGTCACCTGAGGATCAGGAAGAACAGAGGCTGCGTCCTGCCTGGTGCTGCTGGGAGCTGGGTGACAGCAGCTGGGCTTGACCCCTGGAGTCCCTGTGCAGTCCCCAGGTGCAATCAGCAAGGCACAGAGCATCCCTGCAGCAGCACAGGTTGGCTCACAAGTCAGAACAGAGCCCAGCTGCCAGCATGCCAGGAGTGGGACCGGTGTGGGCCAGTGGCTCTGCCACCACCACCTCATGCATTATTCAGCCCCATCTTGCACAACAGCCTGGAGATCACAACCCAAGGTGGGAGCTGAGCCAGAACACCTTTGCTCTGCTCACTTCCTGCCCCCAGGCTGCTTCCCTCAGCTGCCAGCACGGATTTGCATGGTCCATAAGCTGGTTTGAACCTGGCTTTGGGGCACCAGCAGAACCTCAGCTGCTGTGTCCTGCCCTGCAGCAGCACACCCAAGGGAGTAGAGGAACCACTCACCCTGGCCTGTGGCCTTGCATTTAAACTCCTAACAGCAGCTGTCTCCAAACCATACCTTAGGGGTAACTTCTTCACCCCTGGCACCAAACCCTTCCTGAGCTTGGAGCCTGCCTGTGCCATAAAGTCCATTTCAGAAATGGGCACCAGTTAAGACCACCCAGCTACAGATCCAAACCCTCTTCTCCTCAAAGCCCAGCACTGTGTCAGGCCTGGCACCTCCTCTTCAGAAGAAACCTCTCACACAGGGCTCTGTGCAGGAGCAGAGGCTGCTGGGCACTTCAATACCTCCCTGTGCTTGCTCTGAGCAGGACCTTCTCCACCCATCACTGCTTCATGGAGTTGGTATGACTGAAGGACCAAACAGGTTCCAGTGCCAGGTGTCACCCTGCAGAGAGCAGGAGGTCCCTGCCAGCTTGTCCCCTTGCACTCAGCTATAACCCAGCACCTTTCACACAAATTCCCACAGGAGCCACAGCAATGCTGCAGACCAGGGCTGGCTTCAGACACCTCCTCTCCCCAGTAACACAACCTGTGTGGCTCCTCCACCTGCTGAAACCCACTTGGTATCAGATTCCACCTCCCTTTTGCCTCCCCCTGCAGGGGCTGCCTGCATTGGGCATGGCCAAAGGGCAGCAGGGAGTAGGCTTGGCTGGGAAGAGTCCCCCAGCAGCCTTTTCTGGAGAGGGGAACACAGCAGACCCTGCTGAGCCTCAGGATGCTGTTTAGCCAGGAGCAAAGGGATCACTGCACACAGGCAGATTGATCTGGGCAAGTTTAGGATGTTCCACATCACCCAAATCCCAAATCCTCCATACCTGTCCTTGCTGGCCTGTCCCTCTCCACACAGCAATGCCCCTGGCCCAAGCAACTCTGATTTTGTACCCTAGACAGGGACTTGCCCAAGGCAAATCATGGCTCAAGGACAAGGATGCAGCTCTAGAGAGCCTGATCTGGTGTGAGGTGTCCCTGCCCGTGGCAGGGGAGTTGGAACTGGATGATCCTTGTGGTCCTTTCCAGCCCTGACTCATTCTATGATTTTTAAGCCTGTCTAAGTTAAGTCCTGGCTCAAACTCTCCAGTGAAGGCTCCAAAGACAGAACTGCTCAACCCTGTGCTGCCAACTGCCCCGCTGAGAACTTCCCCCAGTGCTGGGGAGGCAGGGAATTCGTGTGGCTGAGGCAGGAACTGTGAAAATAGAATTATTTTATCTTCCTGAAACCCTGCCCCCAAATATACAGAACAGTTTAGGTTTGTTTACAGGCTCCATCAGGGAAACAGCTTCACAGGATGCCACAGGCAAATGTAGAGACCCAGGAGGTCAGAAAATGGAAAAGGCTGAGCCACAAGCACAGCTTTTACCCTGAGCAGAGGACTGAGGGAGCAGCAGGCTTTGCTCACAGAGGGGAGGCAGGAAACAGGCAATGGTCCCTTGCTGGATTCCTCTGCGGCTCAGCTGCCTCCTGGTGCTGCAAGCAACATCCAATGGGGGATCCAANGGGGAGAGCCAAACTGCTGAGGTCCTCCTGACAGCAGCCAGCAAATGCCTGCGGTGTGGCCCCAGAGCAGCCGGGGCCGAGTGCCGCTGGCAGCTCTCTCAGTGCCCCCCAGGACCTGCCGAGCTCGCGAGTTTGTACAGAATGGTGCAAAGGTGGCAGAGGCGTCCAGAGGCAGCAGCGGTGCAAAACTGAGAGCCCTGCAAAAGGCAGAAGCCGTCCGAGAGCGAGGACAGTCCAAAACGGCAGCTCTGTTGGGGTGGGCACCTGCCGGAGCTCTGTCGGGGCGGGCACCTGTCCTGTCGGAGCTCTGTCACAGTGGGCACCTGTCCTGTCGGAGCTCTGTCGGGGCGGGCACCTGTCCTGTCGGAGCTCTGTCGGGGCGGGCACCTGTCCTGTCGGAGCTCTGTCACAGCGGGCACCCTGCGCCTTCTCCCTATTTATGCTTTTCTAGACCAAGTGCCCATTTGCCATTTTACAGTGGGCACGAAGACCCCAGCCAGCCCCCAGCCCGACCCCAGCGCGGGCTGCCAGGCCAGTCGGTATCCGTGTGGGAAAGGCTTTTGCTGCTCCCCCTTCAAGCCCGCGGCGAGGGAAGCAGTTTTTGTGCCTGCTCCTCCCCATTCAAACCCGCGGAGAGGAGAGGCAGGGGGGAGCAGGCAGGATTTGGAGAGCTCTACAACAGCCAGCTGCAGACCTCAGCTCTGCTGCTGCCGGAGCAGGGTGATGGGCTCCGGGCTGCTGGGTGCTGCTGGGGCTGATGTTTGCTCACCATCACTGCAGGCTTTGGTTTCCTGTCTTGTTGCTGCTGCCACGTTTCAAAAAGGTCAGGAAACACATTCCAGTGAGTCAGAGCCTCCCCAGGGCGCTGCTCCTCAGCGCTCAGCCAGGATCGCTTTGCACAATGCCCACCGCAGTCCTACCCTCCCAGCGTCCAACCTGCGTCAGAGTGGCAGCCCCGGGAAGGTCGTGGTGGAAGATGATGCTGAAATTGAAAGGGGGGGAAAAACCACCAAAACTTAAAAATAACCCAAACTGCCCTCAGAAAAGCTTTGAGACTTAGAAAGTGTCTAGCCAGAGCCGGGGGCAGGGAGGGGGAGAGGTGTAAGGCTAGAAATCAGGGGAAAGTGAGTCTCCCATTTCTTCTCCTCCAGCCAGAAGCCTTCAGCCAGCAGCTCTCAGCAGTCCAGCACCTCAAACAGCAGCTGTGCTGCCAAACCTCTGTCAGAAAGCTCTTGGAGATGCTGAGGAGCTTCATCACATCCTCCAGCAAAACCCAGAGCTTGCTCTGGGAACAGCAGAGATTCCCTGACCCGACATCTCTCACCTCTGGCACTACAGGAACTCTGGGCAGGGCAGCATCCCTGATTCCCAGCCCCCTGGCCCCCGGGGTGATGTTTCATGGCTCAGAACCCCCTGCCAGGTTCACAGCCAGCCAGACTGACCAGCCAGCTCCCAGCTTCTCCAGGCTCTCTGCCATAGAGCCCAAAGTCCTGACAGCGCAGGCTTCAGATCAACAATCCACAACCAAAGTGTGGGTGGGAGGCAGAAGAATGCAGCACACCGAGAGCAAAGGCCAGGCAGAGCTCTCGTCTGGGGCTCCTCATCTCTGAAGTGCTCCACCTCAGCAGACCCCACCTCTCCCTTGCAGCCCCCCTCCCCCTCACTGCCTCCCGTGCCAATAGCTTGAGCTGTTTGGGTTGGAGAGGCTCTGGAGTGTGCTCTGCAGGGGCTGTGCTCCACCCAGAGCCTCCTGACAGCTGTTGAAGGAAATTGCCACCACTGTCATCCCCACCACTGCCCCAGACAGCACAGCCATGGCCGGGCCAGCTTGAACCCATGTGAGCTGTGAGGGATAAGGAGATAACAGCAGGACATGCTGCAGCTGAGGGATATTTAAGCACTCATCTGGTACCTGTTAGGCAGCACACACCCCTCTGCTGTAGAGGAAATCTGTGCCACCTCCCTCCCACGTGGAGAGGAGATGTGTCCCATCCTGCCCCTTCTCGTGGGGGTGAGCTAATGCTAATGCTCCTTCTCTGGGCTGCTCCTAGGACGTCACTTTGCATTTCCTATCTGTGCTTTGGGAGCTGCAGTCCCTGACAGGCTGCTGAGACCTCATGAAAGGACACAAACCCGCAGTGAAAAGCTGACCAGGGGCAGCAGATCAGCCAGAGGAGGCTCCATGGCAGCCGGATCTGAAAGGGTGCACCAGGAACAGTGAAACTGACTCAGCCTTCGCCGGGACACAACTTGGACTACACTTAGGTTGGAGATTAAGAACAAATTCTTTACTGAAAGGATAGTCAGGCCCTGGAACAGGCTGCTCTGGGAGGTGGTGGAGTCACCATCCCCGGAGGGGTTCAAGGAAGGCGTGGCCATGGCACTTGGGGACGTGATGCTGGCCAGGGTGGTGCTGGGTTCATGGTTGGACCGGATGATCTCAGAGGGCTTTGCCAACCCAAACGGTTCTACGATCCTGTGATTCACCCCAGAGACGTTCCAGGGCAGTGGCACACTTCAGTCTTCATGGGACCACATGTGCAGGCAGAGTGGAAAGTGCAATCGGCAAGGGGCTGCTTGTTAGAGAGGATAAAGTGAAAGAGAGGAAGAGAGAGAAGGGGAGAGAGAGAGAGAAACGAGAAAGAGAGAAGAGCAGGACAGGGATTACGTTACCAACCCCCGCCCACCCCCGAGATGCTTTCTTTGGCCGGAGGAGGTCTGGGGAAAGCTGCTGCTGCTTTTGGCTTGCAGGAGATGGTCCCGGGTTCATCCTTGGCTGGAGGAGGGGAGGGAAAGAGTCTCCAGAGTCCAAGTCCTTACCAGTTTTGTGTTGCCCAGGGACGTTTTCCTTCAGGAGTTCTTCTGTCAAGCAGGCATCACTCAGGACACAGCATGGTGGTTGGTCGTGGTGGTGGTGAGAGGGTTCCTGGGCTGCTGCTCCCAGGCAGGATGTCCATGGTGATGTTTTGTCTGTCTGTCTGTCTCCCTCCCTCTCATGCTCACCACCCCGGGTATAGGCCCAGTGTCTTTCATTCCACTTTTGGCAGCTCCCTCTGCCCACACCAACGTCTAAGTGCCTGCCGGGTGTGCTGTCAGTGGGCAGAGTGGACCCATCGGGCAGGTCCTTCACGACCTGTTGCACATCCTGGGGGCCCTTCTGCCTGTAGGGGTCCGGTGCCAGCAGTGGCTTTTGCCTCTCCCTTCAATACACATCCTTGGGCATTTCAGGCACCTGAGCAGCTACTGTCTGGGGGCCAGCAAAGGTCATCTTTATCTTTGGTGATTTAGGTCTACAACAGAGAGAAGATTTAGACTCTCACATCGAGGCGAGCAAATACCACCTCAGAGGCATGCCGAGAGCTCACAGAGCCCACCGAGCCCACGGACCCCAGCTAACCCAGCCCCACCTCCCTCTGCAGGATGCCTCTGGCTGTCCTCGGTCTCCTGCTGAAGTTGCTTTTGCTCCCTGTGTCCCCTCAGCTGCCGGAGGTTCTGTGGCATCCCAGCACGTCCTCGTCCCTGGCAGAAGCGGGCAGCTGCAGGCGGGCTCTGCTCTGGGCGGGCTCTGCTCCGGACTGGCACTGCTCTGGGCGGGCTCAGTCTGGGCTGGCACTGGTCTGGGCATCACACGGTGCTCCGCAGGAGCCGCGGCTCCGAGCCCTGCTCCAAGCCTTTTCCTGCCGCCCCATCTAGTGCTCGGCACAGACAAGCGCAGAGGGCAGCGACGCCCGCGGCTGCCGGCGACATTCCCAGCTCCTTTCCCGCGGTGCCAACCCACCCTTGTAAAGCTGGCATCAAATCAGAGTGCTGCTGAGGCTGGAAGAGACCTTGGCGATCATCCAGTCCAGCCGCCCGCCTGCAGCCCGCTGCAGCCGCTGCCACCCAGCCCGGACCCTCAGCACCGCACCCAGGTGGCTTTCCAGCACTCCCTGGGCAGCCTGTTCCGACGCCTGTGCCCCCCGCTGCAGCCACACTTCCTTAGGCAGACAGCACCACGAAGCTGGCAGGACAAACTCTGTCCCGGGAGCTGCAGAGCTCCATCGGTGCCACGGAAACCTGTGGGCTCTGCGGTGCCAGGTGCGGTGCCAGGTGCGGTGCCAGGTGCACAGCTGAGCCCAGAACAAGCATCTTGGCAGCTCACCAGAGCCGTTGGCACCCTGCAGGAGGCGCGGAGAGGGTCCGGTCCTTCTGCTCTCCGAGCTGGGCTCGTTCCGGTGACGCTCATGTGGCACTGCCCTGCCCACGGCACTTTCGTTTCTCCGGGAGCGACTCGATCCCCGTTAACCCTTTGGCACCCGGGCACTTGGCTGCCAGCCTCTGGAGCAGCCTCTGGCCTCCCGCTCCAGGAAGTTCTTCAGCGCTGCTCTTTCGCTTTCCTTCCCTGCTGACCCAGGCTGCTGCTCAGCGCCATGAGGCTCCTGAATGCTGCTGCTGCTGTCTTTATTCTTGTCCCCACCTTGGCACCAGCTCTGGACCCTCTCAGCGCTTCGCTCCTCATTGGGGGTGCTGCCATCGCTTGGGACCTCCTCTCCCCTCAGTCCTGGCTCAAGTGCAGCCTCCTGGAGTGCTGTAATACGAACAACACGCTGAACCTCTCAGGTAAGGCAGTGCCGGGGGCACCTTGAGCCAAGCTGGCCGTGGGACCAGCTGGTGGCCCTTCCCGGCGTTAATGCCAACTCCTCTGGGCCGGTTGTGCCAGGATTAGTGCCCGCAGTGGCGTGGTCCCTAGGGCTACAGATTCACAGACTGCACTGGGTTGGAAAGGACCCTCCAAGGTCATCCTGTCCAAGCCCCTGCAGCCAGCAGGGACACCTCCAGCTAAGGCACCCCGAGCTGGGCTTTAGCTCGGTCTCACCAACCACCCGTGCCTGCCGGCGCGGCACCAGTGTGCCAGCCCCAGGCACCCGTGGGGCAGGAGAGGGAGGAGGAGGCTCCTGCTGGCAGCACCAGGGAGGGACCAAGATCCGCGTCCAGCAGCAGTTCGTGCCGGTGCCCTGCAGGAACGCCCGGCGGGGCGGGGGACACCGCCGGACGATGGGGCCAGGGTGGCTCTGGGGAGTGCCGGTGGGGAGTGGGTGTGGGCGGTTCCGAGTGGTGACGGCAGGGACGAGCCAGGATGGCTCTGCAGGGAAGCGACGACGAGGTGAGACCCCCAGCCCCGAGCCTGCCCCACGCCACGCAACCCGACATGTCGCCCTCCGGCTGCGTCACGGCGCGCTGACGTCATCAGCGGGGCAGCCAATGCTGGCTGTGCCCTTCACAAAGATGGCGGCTGCGGGCGCGCGGGGGCCATTTCCTGGCGGCAGGCGGCGGCGGGCGGAAGCAGGCTCGGGCTGGAGTCGCCATGCGGAGAGCGCTCGCCTTGGTCTGGCTGCTGCTGCCCAGGCTGGCGGCGCAGGAGCCTCTCAGCGTGGGCCTGGCCATCGGCGTGGCCTGGGCCCTCACCAGTTACCTGTCCCACCCCAGCTTCTACTGTAGCTACGTGGAGTGCTGCCCCAGCGCCGAGCGGCGCCTCAACGCCACCGGTACGGCGGGAGCGGGGGGCGCGGGGCCGCGCTGGGCTCCCCAACCCGGACCCGGGGCTTCGGCCGGTAAACGGCCACTGCCCAGGGCAGCCTACAGTGCAGGGGCTGTGCCGTGCTGAGCACTGCGCCCGGCGCTGGCCGTGCTGAGCTCGCCCGGGGCACGCCTGGTGACCAGCACCCATGGGTGGCCGTGCTGAGCTCGCCCGGGGCACGCCTGGTGACCAGCACCCATGGGTGGCCGTGCTGAGCCCTCGCTGTCCCCGCAGCGCTGAAGGTGCAGCTGGACTCGAAGCTCTTTGGGCAGCACCTGGCCAAGGACGTGGTGCTGAAGGCGGTGCAGGGCTACAGCGCCAACCGCAGCCCCAAGAAGCCGCTGGCGCTGTCGCTCCACGGCTGGGCTGGCACCGGCAAGAACTTCCTCAGCCAGATCCTGGCGGAGCACGTCCACGGCGCTGGCCTGCGCAGCAAGTTCGTGCATCTCTTCCTGCCCACCCTCCACTTCCCCCACCATGACAAAGTGAAGCTCTACAAGGTGAGGAAGGGCACAACGAAATGCAGCTCCCCGAGTGCCCAGACCCCCAGGTACAGGGGGGCTGTGTGCCCGGGAGGCTGTGTGCCCTGAGCGCTGCTGCCGGAGTTTGGCTGGGGGATGCCAGAGGCGATGAAGGGGGAAATGGCTGCAGAAAGTGGAAGGCACAAAGAAATCCCAAGTGAGGGCAGTTTCCTGCTCCCGTCCCCTCGCCGATGCCATCAGCTGCTTGCTGCTGGGAGGGGATCCCCGTTAAGACCACAGAGTGGCCAGGCTGGGATGGAGGTGACTCCCAGCAGCCCCCAACTGTCGGTATAGCAGTGCTGGCTGTGGGGGACAGAGCTGGGGTGGGTGAGGGCTGGGAGGGAACACGGCCAGGACAGCAGCCCCAGGGATGTCCCCTCCCATAAACCTGGGGTAAAAGGAGGCAAAAATGGGGGCTGTTGGCTTCCAAGGTGGTCGCTGCTGTAGCACTGCCTGGGTGTTGCTCTGCTCGTGTGGAGGAGAGGACTGAGTCCCTTCTGGATCCCTTTTCCCTCCTCCCATCTCCTGTCAAGCTCTTTGCCCTGACTTCATTCTTTGTGACTTCCCATCTCAGCCTGGCTTTGTGTCTTATTTACCCCTACATGAAACAAAGGATTAAAGTCCTCTGTGAGCAGCAGCAGAACTGCCACTGAAAATCAGTGTCAGGGGCCGGGTCACAGGCTGGGGCTCCTCTCCAGGCAGGGAGTGTGGGACCTGCACTGCCAGCACCTGGCAGTGCCCCCAGGGCAGTCCTTGCCTTTCAGTGCTTCTCACCCTCTCCTTCCAGGACCAGCTGCAGACCTGGATCCGGGGCAATGTCAGTGCCTGTCCCCACTCTGTCTTCATTTTTGATGAGATGGACAAAATGCATCCAGGTCTCATTGATGCCATCAAGCCTTTCTTAGACTACTACGAGCAGGTGGATGGAGTGTCCTACAGGAAAGCCATCTTCATCTTCCTCAGGTCTGTGGCACCCACTGCAGTCACTCTGAGATCAGTCTGGGGGTAAGGATGCTCCTGTGGCATCTGGCTCGGAGAGCTGCGCTCTGGAAGGACAGAGGAGAGCTCTGAGCTCCACTGTGAGCTCTTGCACAGCCTGCAGCTGCTGAGCTCAGGAGCCTGGCAGAGCACAAGTGATGGGGGAGTCCTGTGGGATGGGTGCACCATGTCCTGGGTCTGGCTGGGATGGAGCTAACTGCACAGCAGCTGCTGTGGTGTTGTGGTTTGGGTTTGAGGCAAAACAGTTGATAGCAGCAATGTTTGGGCTATTCCTGGGTGGTGTTTGCTAAGCCTTGGGGCCTCTCTTGGGTTTTGTTTCCTACTAATCTGTGAAGCTGCCTTTATCTTGACCCACGAAGCTCCTCGCTTGTGGTGTTCTTATCTTCTCCTGCCCTGAGCTGAGGTGGGAGTGAGCAGGCAGCTGTGCAGGTGCTTGGTTCCTGGCTGGGGTTAACCCATCACACCCTGATGGCTGCTTCAGCAGCTGGAGACCTCCCCTCAGCCTGACTGGCAGGGGTCTGGTGCCCTGTTTGCCAGCAGCATCAGCAGCATCTCTCAGTGCTGGAGCAGAGCTGCTGCTTCACCACTGCACATCTCTCCTTGCTGGACAGCAACGCAGGAGGGGACCTGATCAATCAGGCAGCTCTGGACTTCTGGCTAAGTGGGAAGCAGAGGGAGGAGATGCAGCTGAAGGACCTGGAGCCCATGCTCTCCGTGGGGGTCTTCAACAACAAGAACAGTGAGTCACTGCCTCCACACCTGGGCAGTCCCTGTGCCCTTGGAGGGCTGCTCTCCTGACCCGGGCCTGCTGTCCCCCTGTCCTGCAGGTGGCCTGTGGCACAGCAGCCTCATCGACAGGAACCTCATTGACTACTTCGTGCCCTTCCTGCCCCTGGAGCAGAAGCACGTCAGGATGTGCGTCCGGGCCGAGATGGAGGCCCGTGGCTACCTGGTGGATGAGCAGATCGTGCAGGCAGTGGTGGAGGAGATGACCTTCTTCCCCAGGGAGCAGCAGCTCTACTCTGACAAGGGCTGCAAGACCGTGCAGGCCAAGCTGGACATCCACGAGGACGCTGCCGTGCGGCACCGCACCGCCAAGCGCTGAGTGCCCTGCAGGGCTCCGCAGCACCTCCAGAGCTCCTGGGCAGCTCTGTGCCCTTCAGCTCTGTCACTGTTGCAGGGAGTGTGGTGAAGATAATCAAGGGTGAGCTGGGGGAGGCTTTTACACTTTATTTTTTTTAACTCTTTTGTTTTTTTATTTTTCTTTTTTAACTCACCCTCCCAGTGCTGGGCTCTGAGCTGGGCTGGGAGCCAAACCTTGCACCTTGGCCTTTTTAGTTCTAACTGTTAGAGAGTTTGAGAGTGACACAGGCAGCTCTGGGTCCAGCCTCTCCTGCTTTGTCCTGCCATGTGCTGGGGCTCTTATTTAATTCCTCTTTCCACCAAAGCTAGACTGGAGAGAAGGAGAAGAGAGGAACTCATCCAGGCACTCACATCCCCTTCCTTGCACCTGACCCGGGGCTGCTGCAGTGCAGGGCTGGGAGAGGCATTCAGGGCTGATGGGGCCTTGATGCCTTGCAGTCAGATGAGGTGGTGGAAGGTTTCCTGTCCTGCCTAGCAGCCTGATGCTGTGATGGCTTCTTCAGATGAGCAGCAGCTATCCAGGGACAGGTTGCTGCAGCCATGGTGAGCCCTGGGAGCTGTGTCACCAGTACAGAAAGGGGCTGGGGGGAAGCTTAGTGTTGTCCCCATGCTGCTTTGGGCAAAAGGAATGTATCAGAGAGTTGCTGTTCCCTTGAAGGGTGAAGGGGATCTGGGGCAGCTCTGGGCCTTCCTAAGCACAGGGCTCTGACTGTTAGATGCCAGGCCAGGCTCCTGTGCCAGCAGAGAACCTGCTCAGGAGCTGACTGGTACAGCTCCTCAGGGCAGTCTGCCTGCAGGCTCCTGGCCATGAGGGCTGCAGAATCTTGGGGAGCTCCTCCTGGTTGCACCCAGGTCTGGGAGTGGCTTCACTCCTCTGGCCCTGCCTGGAAGCCACGTTGATAGCAGAGGTTATTTTTCAGGGTGTATTTTTGTACTGCAGTGCAAACAAGAGCAATGCAAAGTTCCTCTCAGAGCCAGAGAGGTGAGGAGGGCAGGGGGGAGCAGTCAGTCCCACCCCTCACCAGGTACAGATGTTTTATAGCAGCTTTTAGCATCAGAGAATGGGTGGAAGGGTGAGGGATGAGCTGAGAAAAAGTCAATTTAACCTTCACCCTCTGTCAGGAACTGCTGCAAGCTTTCAGTGCCTCAGCAGCCCTCACTCAGGGGTCAGGTACTGCAGTGCCTCTGCCTTGGCTGCTTTCTGAGTGCCCCAAAGGGGCTGTGTTGTGCAGCATCCCCCCCCCCACTGCTTGCTTTAAGCCATGACGTCAAACTTGCACAGTTCCCTGCTCTGATGCCAGTGCAGATTAGAGCAGACAGCTCAGCACTGGTCCTGAGCTCCCAGTGAGGTGTCAGTTGCCTTTCCCAAGCCCAGCTGGAGCTTGTCTGGGTGCTGATGCAACCTCCAGAGCCAAGCTCAGCACTGTTAACCTTGGGACATTGGACTCTTGCTTGTCACGTAGGAGGCTGTGCCTGGGAGCTGACTTCTGGGCCTGTGCTGCAGCTCCAGCCACGAGGCACTTGTGCAGCTCACAACAGTAACTCTGCTCTGTGCTGCAGCTGGAATAAACCTGAGGTTCCTTTTCACTCCTGGCTTCATTTTTCAGCTGCAGGAAGCTGATGCAGTTGTTCTCAAGCAGCTGTGCTGCAGCTGAGTTCCTTTTATCCCTGAGGATTCCTTTCTGACAAGCAGCAGCTCAAGCAGCCTCCTGCTGTTCGAGCTGGAATCGTTCCCCAGCACAGCAAGGCAGGCAGCACTGAGCTGCAGCTCAGTGGAAGCAAGCACCTGGCAAATGTGCTCAGGAACAAGGATCTCCTCCCTGTCACGCTCTGCACAACAAAGAGGCCTTGGGAAGCTGCTTTAACCATTCCTCCTCCTCCCAGTGCTGTGCCTGGAAAGCTGTCACTCAAGGTGGCTCTTCCCCTGTCCTCTAGCTGGCAAAGGCCTGGCTACAGGAGAGCTGCAGAGGGGACTTCTGACAAAGGCAGTTTGTGCTGGGATGGGGGCTGATGGCTTCAGACTAGAAGCAGCTGGATTGAGGAGACACTGAGGGAGAAATCCTTCCCCAGGAGGGTGGTGAGGCACTGGAACAGGCTGCCCAGAGATGTTGTGGAGGCTCCAAGCCTGGAAGTGTTCAGAGCCAGCTTGGACGAGGCCTTGAGCCAGCTGGTCCAGTGGGAAGTGTCCCTGCCAGGGCAGGGGGTTGGAACTGGATGCTCTTTAAGGTCCCTTCCACCCCAAACCCATTGTGTCTCCATGGCCCAGAGCACCTCCAGCCTCTCTAGCACTGAGGAGAATGCCAGGAGGTAGCTGCTGGCCTGGTTCAAGTGGGGTACAGCTGCCAGCAGCACCTTCCCACCAGTCAGTTGGCACAGCCCTGCTGGAGCACACAGGGCAGCTGCAAGCTGTCCTGCTCAGCAGGACTTTGCCCCGTGCCAGCCTGGCTGCTTGCCCTGCTCTCCAGGGCCAGGCTGTCAGAGCAGCACTCCCTGCAGCCACAGCTGCCTCTGAGCACAGCCTCACATCCCTGCACAAGGATGAGCTCCAGCAGTAGTTGCTTGTTCTGTGGGAGGGGCAAAACTGAGCCTCAGTGCGGGCTCCACTCCTCACCTGCTCCTGTAGGGATCAGACCTGCCCACATTCTGCATTCTCATTGAAGCTGGATCTCTCCTGACTCACTTCAAGTAGCCCAAAGCTCCCCACCACAGCAAGCCAGGGAGGCCTCAGCTTTGGAAGCACCCAGCACAACCAGGAGGGTGCAGCCTGGGCTGGCAGAGGGCATTTACCCAGATGGAGATGCTCCTGGCCAGGAGCTCTCAGAACAGCAGGGACTAAGCAGAGGCCTCCACCCTCTGAACATTCCTGCCCCCTCAAGCAGCAGCCACTAGGGCTATGAGGTAATGCAACACTTGCTACCCAGGCATGCCAGGTGCCAGCAGTGGTGCTGCATGGCACCCAGAGCAGGACTGGCAGCAGCTGATGCTGCAGCAGCCACAGCACTGCTCAGCTGATTTGGTGAGAAGGTACCAGGCAAAGTTCATCATTTTCACCTCTGCTGTAATCAGGTCAAGAGCAGATCAATGCCCCAGTTCCAAGCACTCTCTGCTGCCAGGTGCCAGGACTGATCCTGTGCCCATTGCACAACTCACATTGCACAGCTGGGGCCTTGCTGCCCTTTCACTTCCACCCTTGCAGAGGAAACCTCAAGATGCTGCCACTGGAAACCTGGAGGGCTTCAGCCAGAGCTTGCAGTGCTCACTCAGTGCTGGCACAGGGAGGAGCTCTCAGTGGCCTTCAGGAGCAGCCACCTTGGCCCTCTGGGGCACTGCCAGCTGGACAGGCTGCCTCAAAGCAGGGGCAGCAGCCATAGCTGCACAGGCAGCTTCCACTGCCAGCTTCAGCTGCTCCCCTGTCAGCAGGCACAGACCCACAGCTCCCCTTGCTCCCTCTGCACTCCAGAGAGGAGGCAGCTGCACACCAGCCCTCAGGCACAGCTCCAGCCCTCAGCACACCTCACCTGGTGAAGCTCTTCCTCAGCAGGAGGTTTGTGCAGCACCGAGAGCAAATCACTCAGTGCAAGGAAACCCAGGAGGGTGCCAAGGAACACCTCCCACGAGGGAAAAAAGGAAGTTTATTTTGAACAGACACTGGAGTGGACCCCCCCCTGCAGCAGCAAGGCTGACACTGCACTAACTTCATGGACACACTGAACATTGATTCCCCCCCCAGTCCTTTTGGGTGTCTCCACCCCAGGCTCCAAGGCACAGGGTGTGGTGTGAACAGGGCAAAAGGGAACCCCCCCACAAGCTGCCCCCTGAATTCCACATGCAGATGAAGAGGGGAAACCTCTTTAACTCCTGGTGTAAGATTCAGCCTGGATCCCCTGCCCACCCAGTTCCACCCTTTCCACAATGCCCTTCCCCTCTCACAAGACATTTTTCTCCCTCCTGGGCAAGGAAGCTGTGAGCAACTTCATACATCAAGCCAAGGCAGGAGGCAACTACAGCTGTGGGCAGCCAAGGACTTGAACTCCCTTCCTTGCCCTCTGAACACTTCTTGCACCAAAGCATCTCAGATTCTTGGCTTGACTGCAGGAAACCAAATGAAAGCAGAGTTCTGAGGCAGGCAGTGGCACTGCATGATGCTGGGTAGAGGAGTCAGGGTCTGTGTGATTAGAGCCCCTCCCTGTCCTCGCTGCAGCCACGAGCAAAGACTCACATCCCACTTGCCATGCACTTCTGGGAGTCTTCCTCCACACACACAGCCCAGGAAAGGCTTTCACAGACACAGGAACTCTGATTAAAATTCTCAGCCTTATCCATTGATCCCCCACAGCAAAGCAAACCCAACCAAAAGGAGCTCAGTCTCAGTCCCTCTGGAGGTGCCAGCATCTGACAGCAGCCACACGCTGCGAGGGGCTTCAGCACTGCCAGACACAGCCCCCCCAAGTCAGTCCCTTCTTACCTTGGCCACGGGAGGCTGGAGCAGCTGGGAGCCAAGACAAGTACCATAAAAGGCAGAGGCAGTGCTGTGGAGTCAGCCTCCAGCTAAGGGACAGGTCCTGGCTTCAGAAGTGCTTCCCAACGCCACGTCCTGGGGGCTCCACTCCAGCCTTAGGTCCCATTTGCCCCTCTGCAGGTGGTGGCACTGAGATGTCAGAAGTCAAAGTAATAATCCAGCTTTGAATCCACAGTCTTGCAGCCCTTGTCTGAGTAGATCCTCTCCTCCCTGGGGAAGTAGGTCATCTCCTCAGCCACCCTGCTGAGCAGCTCCTCGTCGGCAGCATGCCCGCGGGCCTCCAGCTCCACCCGCACACACATCTTCACGTGTCTGTACTCCAGGGGCAGGAAGGGCACAAAGTAGTCGATCAGGTTCCTGTCAATCAAGGTGCTGTGCCAGAACCCACCTGCCAAGGCAAAGGGGCAGCTTACAGCTCCTGCAGGCCAGCACTGCCAGGGCTCGAGGGTGAGCGAGAGGCAGAGCAGGGTTAGGCTCAGCTGAGGAAGCTCCTCAGGTGGTGAGAGTGGCACAGGCTGCCCAGGGAGGCTGCGGCTGCCTCTCCCCTGGGGGTGTTTAAGGCCAGGCTGGATCAGCCCTTGAGCAGCTGAGTCTAGCAGAGAGCTGTCCCTGCCCATGGTGGGGGGGGGTTGGAGCAGATGAGCTCTGAGGTCCTCCCCAGCCTGAGCCATTCTGTGATGCTCACAGCCCCTGCTACACTCTCCTGTGGTTTCAGGGCCCTGCAAGGCACAGTTGAGCCCAAGCTCCTTCTTGTTTCCTGTGCACAGTTTTGGACAGCCACAGCTCACAGGATGAGTTCTGGCTGACTGCATTCAAGCCTTGCCCCCCAGGTGCTGCTGGTTCCTTCCTTCCCCTCTCTCACAGCATCACAGAATGCATCAGGTTGGAAGGGACCCTCAAAGGTCACCTTGCAGTGAGCAGGGACACCCCCACACAGATCAGGCTGCTCAGGGCCACACCAAGGCTGATCCTGAATGTCTCCTGGACTGGAGCCTGCTCTCAGAGACCTTCCAGCTCTTTGTGTTGGAGCTTGCATCTGAACCCCTCATGAAGTTTGCTTCCAACGCCAATTTCAGAGCAGATAAGCTCCTTGTCAGCAGGCATCCTGTGTGAGGAAGCCTGGCAAGCACTGACTGCCCACAGCAGGGCTGGGGACTCACTGTGTGGCCCCTGAAGAGCTGCCCCAAAGCTGCTAACAGACTGAGCCAGACAGGCTGAGCGTGCTGGGGCCAAGGAAGTGGCTCCCCCACAGTAAAATGCTCGATTGGTTGTAAGATTTTTTAGCTCCTGCAACACCTGACCTGACTCTCAGGATCTGTTTGCTTTTGGCAGGTCAAAATGCCCTGTGCAGAGCTCCCCTGGCAGGCAACCCAGCAGGCAGCTGAGCTGCACACCGAGCTCCAGGACCTTCACCTCAGCTCCAGAGCTGGCTGCAGGCCTCCTGGCTCCTTGCTAGCTGAAGCTGGAGGCCCCAGCAGGTAGCAATCACTGCTGTAAGGCCACAGCTCTCCTCCCAGCACCCCCCCAGGCCAACTCACTGTTCTTGTTGTTGAAGACAGACATGGAGAGGGCGTTCTGGATGTCTGTCAGCTGGATGTCCTCCCTGCTCCTCCCCTTCCTCCAGAAGTCCAGAGCCACCTCTGTTATCTTCTCAGCTCCTGCATTGCTAAGGTAAAGAGAAAGCACAGACTGGAGCTGGGGGCAGCTGCACGAGGCAGAGTCAGAGAGGAGCTGAGAAGCCAGCAGCTACCTGAGGAAGATGAAGATGGCCTGGCGGTAGGAGACCCCATCCAGGAGCTCGTAGTAGTCCAGGAAAGGCTTGATGGAGTCAATGAGTCCTGCATGCATCTTGTCCATCTCATCAAAGATGAAGAGGGACCTGGGGCAGATGCTCACATTGCCTCGGATCCACGACTGCAGCTGGTCCTGAGAGGCACAAAAACAAAAGCTGGTGGCAGAGCTTGTGCTGGCAGGGCAGGAACCAACACCTCTGCTTCTGGAGCCTCCCCTGGAGGGCAGCTCAGTGCTGCTGTCCTAACAGCTCTGGCTTCTGGCCTCAGCAGTGGTTTGTGAAAGGCTGGAGCAGGTGACCCTTGGGGTCCCTTCCCACCTGGCATTCTGCAAACACAGCTGTGACAGTCTCCTCTGGAGCACTTTCAGACACCAAGGGACAGGAGGGGACCAGCAGGGAATGTTCTTGAGAGAAAGAAATTCCTGCAGGCACAGCAAAGCTGAGGTGCAGAGGGGACAGGGTGGGCACCACCAAGCCCAGCAGCACTTGACTGAACTCTCTCAGGGCTCAGAGCTAAGAGCAGTATCAAATCTGCTGCCTGAGCAGCAGCAGAGACACTGCCCTGCACCCCTGACAGCAGCACAAATTCCTGGGCTGCATCCAGGGCAGTGTGGCCAGCAGGGTGAGGGAGGGGATTGTGCCCCTTGGCTCTGCTCTGCTCAGACCTCACCTCCAATCCTGCCTCCAGCTCTGCTGTCCCCAGCAGCAGAGGGACACAGAGCTGCTGGAGCGAGGAAAGAGAAGGCCACAAAGATGCTCTAAGGGCTGGAGCAGCTGTGAGGCAGGCTGAGGGAGCTGGGGAGGTGCAGCCTGGAGAAGACTCCAGGGAGTCTCAGAGCTGGTGCATTGTGGAGGAGAAGTGAGAGTTCTGCAGGTCTCCCAAGGGTGTTTATGTTACAAGCAAGGCAGGAAGGGGTCTGGCTTGCTTTAAAACAGCTCAGCTGCAAGCAGGGGCAGAGCAAGCTGTGCAGGAGGGAACAGCTATTTCCTCCAGTTACAACTCGTGTCCCATCCAGTTCTCTTTTTCGACTGACACAAACTGGACAGCAACTTTCAGCCCTACCAATAGCAGCAGTGCTCAAACTCTGCTGTTAATGAAGATAGGAAAAAAAAAAAACCACCCCAGAGAACATGCAGCTGAGCTCCCACTGCACATGGATGGCATCCCCCTGCCTGAGGAACTGCACTGGCACTTGGCAGCCTGGCAGGACACTGATCTGCAGCTTCCTGACAACAAAGCACTTTGTGGTTTTGCTGTAGAGTTGGGAAACGGATGCACAAAAAAACCCAAACCGCTCAGCCTGCAAAGAAGCAGAAAAGTCCTCCCCTGCCTCAGAGAGCAAAGCTGCAGCTTGCTGAGCTACCTGGTACAGCTGGAGGTCACCAAGAAGCAGCCAGGAACTCTGCTTTTCCTGCAGTGGGCACCCCCAGCACATCACCTAACCCCCCAAAGCCTGCTGAACTCTGCTCATCCTCAGCTCAGCCACACCTCCGAGCAAAGCTCAGAGCCAGCAGGTGCCAAAGACACTCAAAGCCTTTCTGTCCACAGCCAGCCCAGCTCTGCTGGCTGCCAGGATCCACCCAGTGCTGCCCAGACCATTGCCCAGCTGGCACCAGCCACAGTTCACTGCACAAAGCTCCATCGAGGCTTCTACGTCGCTGGTGGCAGAACATCGACAACTCAGCCCCGCAGCCCCTGCCCTGCTCCCGCTCTCACCTTGTAGAGATTGATACTGTTAGCGTGAGGGAAGTGCAAAGTTGCCACGAACTGGTGGACATATTTGCTGTGCAGGCCTCGTTTGTAGATGCTTTCCGCCACGATCTTACTGACGAAGTTTTTGCCGGTTCCAGTCCAGCCGTGCAGGGACAGCGCAAGAGGCTTTTTGGCGTTGGTGTTGTTCAAGAAGCCCCTCACGGCCTTCACGACCACCTTGCTCACCAGGTGCTGCCCGAACAGCCTCTTCTCCAAGTTCTCCTGCAGCCCTGCACGGACGGAGCCCGCGGTCAGCGGCCAGGGGAGGGCTGAGCCCGGGGTGGGCGGCCAGGGGAGGGCTGCCCGCGGCCCCCTGCCTGCGGGGCGGCGGCTCCGGCACCCACCCCCGGCCAGGGCACAAAGGCCCGACCCACGTAGGACCCCCGCGGGCCGTGCCCAG
>WBNM01021388.1:163390-213037 GCA_013399055.1 Ramphastos sulfuratus | reverse complement strand
GCATCCCGCAGGTGAGAGAGGGCCGCGGGCGGGCGGGCCGGGGCTCCGCCGTGGGTGCGGTGCTGCGGGGAGGGCGGCCGCGGCGGGCCGGGGATGATGCAGCAGCAGCGGCCAGGGGACACCGGATCGGCCCCTCCGGCGTCCCGCGGTGCCCGGGCGGGGGGCGGCCGCGCAGCGATCCAGGGCCTGACTCCTCCCGCTGGGTGACAGCAGCCCCTGCGCCCCCCGACCCTCCGGGTGGGTCCTGCGGGGCTCGTCCTGCCCGAATCCAGCAAGGATTTGTTGTTCAGCTTCGCTCTGCAGCTGCAGCCTCTGTTAGGACAGGGCTGGCTGCGTCCCGGGGGCTGCTGCGCTGCAGGATGCAGGTGGGGGTCCCAGAGGAGCTTTTCCCGTGAAATGCCAACCCCTGGGCATGTTGTCGCGCTGCGACCGGCAGCAAGAGCTCCGTGCTAAAAACTGCTCTCCTTCGCCTGTTCCACGCCAAATGCCTGCTCCCGGGGCGTGATGTGGCGCCGATGTCGAGCTGGGCACCAGCAGTGCCTGGCTTCTGCTGCCTCGTCAGCAGGCAGCTCAGGGAACCTCTCAGTCTCCGGTATCCAAAATCTTGCTGAGAACAACTGCAGGTTCTGCTGGGGCTGGGAGGGTTATGCAAGACGAGGGAGCAGAGCTGGCAGTTGTGTGGAGGAGCAGCGTGAGGATGTCTCTGGTTCCTCCCCACAGCCACTCCTCAGCCCCTCACTGCATGCCTCAGATCCCTGCCAGCTGCTCTGGCCGTGGTGCTAAACCACGCAGCCGCTTGGAGCAAACCGCCCCGGAGAGGCGAGGCAGGGCCAGGCTCTGGCAGCAGCTTCAGCCGCCCCAAGTAGGTTCCAGTTGATGTGGAACTGTTCTGACATGTTTGTGTCTGTGCTGCCCACGGCGGGGCCGGAGAGAGGCTGAAGAACCTGTTCTGAGGTAGCTTCTCTTCCCAGCACGCAGAGGACATTTTGACAGCCCAAGTTCAGCTTTGTGGCAGTGCTGCTGTGAAGTCTCTCGTTCCCTGAGCACCACCCGGGGGCTGAGTGTGCCACCCGGGGGCTGAGTGTGCCACCTGCAGCTCCACGGGCAGAGCTGTGGGCAGCTGAGATTGAACACTTCCTTCTGAGCAGGCACAGCTCAAACCTGTCCTGATGTGCTCAGCCAGGGCTGAGAAGCGAAAATGGAACTTTCCCTGTTTGGCTAAGAAAGGGAAGCCCTGGGTGGGAAGATCAGATCCCAGTGCTGGGAAATCCAAAGACATGGCTTGGATTTTGAGGGGTGGTCCCACAGCAGGAGTTCAGACCACTCCCAGCCAGGGGGCACAGTGAGCTCCAAACCCAGCTCCCACCTGGCCTAGGCTGTGAGGATGGATGGGGCTGAGGTCATTGAAAACAGTTCTGTTATTGGGTTTTCTAGGAAAGGGATCAGAAGCCAAGGAGGGTGAAGGAGCAAACAGGGCATGGGTACTGCTGCCTGCTTGGTTGGAATTGGACCAGCTGATGCCTCTGGGAGAAGGGTTTGGTTTGGAGGAAGGAACTGAGAGCCTGGAGGTGTCCCAGTTCTCTGTGTTCCTCAGTGCTTCTGTGCTCTTGTCACTTGTCTGTTACATCCCCTGCTGCACTGTGCTCCTGGTGCTCTGCAGCTGCGTGGGGCTGCTGGCTCTGCCTGGCCTGCCCTCCAGGGCTCTGCCTGGCCTCCCCTCAGGGCTCTGCTGAGCCTCCCTTCCCAAGATGCTGCCCACAGCCACTGCTGTTTCCTGGCATGCAGGTACAATTCCTTCCCCTCCTGCTTTGCTTTGCTCCTCCAGCCCTAAAGAGTGCTGGGAAAAGATTGCTATAAAATCATCCCTGGGGTCTGTGTCCTGCCCAGGTGCCAGGCAGCTCCCCAGACAGGTGCTGCTGCTGAGGCTTCTGGCTCCTTTGTTCCCTGCCTTTGTCCTGCCGTCGGTGGTTGGGGCTAACTCTGGGAGTTCTTCCCAGGGGTGGCAGCCTTGCTGCTGGGCTCTTCACCTCACTTTGCTTTCCTGGTGGTTTGAGCTGTCCAGAGCTGTTCCCTGGCAGCAGGAAGGGGTTGGCTGCCAGGGGGTGGTGAACATCACTTCTCCTCTCTTCTGCTTGGCTGCCACCGGTGAGGTTTCTTAATCTATGCTTAAGCAACACAAAACTCATCTCTCTTTTTAGAGCTGCCTGCTGCTGAGACACGATGAAAGCCTTTGATGTCCCCACGGCTCCCATCAAAGAGTTTATTGTGCACTGAAGCCTGCAGCTGGGAAATTCGTTAAGCTGCTGCTGCGGGGGGTGGCACAGTGCCGGGGCAGGGTGGCACAGTGCCGGGGCAGGGTGGCACAGTGCTGGCACACGTTGTGCAGCCTTTCACAGAGCTGGGCCTCCTCCTGTTAAAAGGGCTCCTGTCGAGTGGCAAACCCCCAGGGAATGAGGCCTGGCTCTGTGTTCCAGAGCCTCTGCTGCCCCTTGGCCCAGCTCCCTCTGTGCCAGCAGGCACGTTTGAAGGTGTGCTGAAGCCTTGTGGTGGGTGTGAGGAGCAGATCAGCACAGCATGGGCAGCATGAAGCCCCTCCACAGCACGTGCTGGGTGCCTGGGCTGCAGTGCCCTTTGCATCTCAGTTTCATGTTCAGCAGCTAATTGGATTTGTCTCTGCTCCTGCTGCCTGTGTGTGCTTGGCAGGAGGGAGGCAGCTCAGCTCCTCACCCTACCTGCTGAGCTGGCACAGAACAGCCCCTGCCCAGGAGGGAGAGTGGAGCTTAGCAGTCCAGTCAGGTTGAGGGAGTGCTGCTGGGAGCCAGGAGCAGTTCTCTGTGTGGGGCAGGCAGGGGCTAGGGACAGCTTCCATCTGCTGCTCCTCATTGCTCAGAGCTGCTCCTTGCTGCAGGCAGGCTGGGGGCAACTGAGAGGGTGGTCAGGGTAGCACTGCCCTTAGATCTGGTTTGATCTCTGAACCCTGCAGGTGGGTGCTGTACTCCTGAGCACACAGACCTGCTGAGTTCTCAGAAGCTGTGAGAGCAAACCTGACCTGTGCTGATGGGCACTGTCAGAAGCTGTGAGAGCAACCTGACCTGTGCTGATGGGCACTGTCCTTTCTTGGCCTAGGAAGGTAGCTGTGAGGGAGCAGTGGTGAGAATGGGGGACACAAGAGACATCTGTCCTCACTTGGACTCCATAGGAGAGGTGACCAGGGATGATCTGCTGCTCAAGTCCAAGGTAGGAGCTGTCCTGCTTTCAGCCCTTCCCCTTCCAGCTGTGGTGCATGGGTTTGCATGTTTACTTCTTGAAGAACATGCTGCCTGCCTCCAGAGAGGAGGGGCAGAGGCTTTGCCCAGTGCTGATGTTCCCTGCCTGTGAGCCACAGTCAGACTTTGTCAGCCTCTGTGCTTTTCTCCTGCCCAAACGTGGCTCAAAGCCTGCAGTGGCAGAAATGCTGTGAGCTGCAGGGTGCTGAGGCCCATCTGCTAGAGGAGACCCACTCCTGAAGGACTTGGGCTGCTTAAACCAACCTTCTGTCATCACTGCAGGGAACCTGCCAGTCCTGTGGAGCTGTGGGACCAAACCTCTGGGCTTGTCTTCAGGTAACTCTGCTTTGCTGTCTGTGGCACCACTGCAGCAAGACAAAGGAGTGCACTGGAAAGCACCTCAGGGGTGGGCAGCAGAGGTGGGGTTCACAGGAGAGCTGCCCACTGGTTTTTAGATTCCAAGGAATCTCCCTGTGTTAAAGGCCAGAGCTGCCAGGGCTGCCAGAGCTGCCAAGGTGTAAGAGTTCACCCAGAGCTGAGTGCCCTCAGCTGGTCCCAGCAGCAATGAATAAAATGCCCACTGGTGACTGTTGGCTGGGTCCTGCCTCTGCCAGCAGCTGTGGGACCCCAGAAGGGGAGACCCAGGGCAGCAAGGCAGAAGGGAACCAGGAGGGCACAGGGACTGGCAGGGGCAGTTTAATTTCACCCTGGGATGCCCAGAAACCTTGAGACTGCTCAGGTGAGCTGCCCAGTGGAGCAGCTGCCTTGGAATGGAGCCTTGGCCTGGGTGCCAGCCTGGCTCCAGATTTGCTTTCTTAAGCAGCTTCAGGTTCCCAGCAAGGCTCCTGGTGGTGCCCAGCGATAGGAGAAGGAACAGCAGCTGCAAGCTGCAACCCAGCAGGTTCCACCTCAACTTGAGGTGCTGGAGCCCTGGACCAGGCTGCCCGGAGAGGCTGTGGAGTCTCCTCTGGAGACCTTCCAACCCCAGCTGTGTGAGCTGCCCTGGGTGGTCCTGCTCTGGCAGCGGGGCAGGACTGGATGAACTCTGGCAGTGCCTTCTGGTCCCTCCCGTGCTGTGATTCTGTGATCCACAGCTGGGCCCTGGGAGCAGGTTACAGGCGTGGCAAGGGCAGTGGAGAAGCTGCAGCTGCTGGCAGGAGCCTGGGCAGGGCTGTGCCGCGGTGCCCACCCTGCAGCTGCTGGCGGGAGCCTGGGCAGGGCTGTGCCGCGGTGCCCACACTGCAGCTGCTGGCGGGAGCCTGGGCAGGGCTGTGCCGCGGTGCCCACCCTGCAGCTGCTGGCGGGAGCCCGGGCAGGGCTGTGCCGCGGTGCCCACCCTGCAGCGGCTGGCGGGAGCCTGGGCAGGGCTGTGCCGCGGTGCCCACCCGTGTCTCTGCTCTCTCCTAGGTCGGGTGTCCGTACGTGGGCTGTGGGGAGTCCTTCGCTGACCACAGCACCCTGCACGCACAGGTGACTCTGCCCCGCGGGGCCCTCCCTGGCGGGCAGGGGCAGGGGCAGGCTGCCCCCTCGGGGGGCACTTCGGCCCTGCCCCGGCGCCAGGGCCACGGTTTCCCCTCTGGCTCCCCAGGCCAAGAAGCACAACCTGACGGTGAACCTGACCACGTTCCGCGTCTGGTGCTACGCCTGCGAGCGGGAGGTGTTCCTGGAGCAGCGCCTGCCCCCCGCCGGGGCACAGCCGGTGGGTCTGCCCCACAGCCCCTGCCAGCCCTGCTGCTGCTGCTGCCGAGCCAGCCTGGCACTGCCAGGCCTTTCTTCTGCTGGCAGCTCCTGCCCCCAGTGCTTACCTGGCTTAAGATCTCCCAGATGGCTTCATTGGCCACTCCGGCTGCAGTTTTAACCCTTCCTGGCCCCTTCCACGGGGCCACAGCTCAAACACTCGTTCAGTTTTGGGTCCCTCACTCCCAAGAAGGACATTGAGGGGCTGGAGCATGGCCCGAGAAGGGCAACAAAGCTGGTGAAGGCTCTGGAGAACAGGGCTGGGGAGGAGCAGCTGAGGGAGCTGGGGGTGTGCAGTCTCCAGACTGCAGAACCAAGTCCTCAGTGTCAGGGCAGGGCCCATGGAGGCTGCAGCTGTCAGACCAGAGGTGCTCAGGACACTGCTACTTGCCCCTGATGCCTCCCTTGGTTTGTGGCACTGTTTCCACCTGCTGGCATTAGTGAGGGCAGCAGAGACACTGTACCAGGTCCCCCTCTCTGCAGAGTGCCTGGGGGCTGGCTGGGTTGTGCCTGGGCTGGTGCTGTCCCTCACAGCTTGGCTTTCAGAGCAGGCCTCTCACGATGCTCATTTCTCTGCCCAGGACTGCCCCCTGCCTGCTCACCCTCTGAAGGCTGTTCCCATCGCAGTGGCTGATGAAGGAGAGTCTGAATCCGAGGATGATGATCTGAAACCAAGAGGTGACTGCACCCAGCTGTGACAGCCCTGGGGAGGACCTGCCCTAGGAGCAGAGTGTGGAGACTGCCTCTGCTTTGGGGGGCAGGGTGGGCAGCAGCAGGGCTGGGCAGGGTTTGATGCTGCTCCTGTCTCTGCTTCAGGCCTCACTGGGATGAAGAACCTCGGGAACTCCTGCTACATGAACGCAGCACTCCAGGCTCTCTCCAACTGGTAGGTGCTGAGGCCTGGCAGGGGCTCCATTGGCCAGCATGAAATGGCAAAAGTGCCTCTGAGCTGAGGCCTTCCTGAGGCTTGCAGAGGGAGAGCAGCCAGGCTGGGGCAGGAGCAGAGAAGTGCTGAGTGCCACAGCAGGGCTGAGCAAACAGCCAGCCAGGGGAGTGCTGGAAGTGAACCTGCACCACTTCAGCTGGGAGCAATGTGCTCAGTGCATGGCATATGGCACAGCTCTGCAGCCTGCCTGCTGATGCCACTCTGACAACCTCCATCCTCAAACACTCCCTAGCCAGCCTGCTGAGAACCAGTGGCAGGATCTGGGAGCAGAATCAGATCAGCCTTTTCCACCTTAGGGCTCAGGCCTGCACCTTCTCCCTGCATTTGAACCCGGGGTCTAAGGCTTGCTTTTGGGAGGCTGCAGCCTGGGACAGCAGCAGGGCAGAGCTTTCTGTGCTCTCAGCTGTGGTCCCTCTCCTGCAGCCCACCCCTCACACAGTTCTTTCTGGAGTGTGGAGGCCTGGTGCGCACGGATAAGAAGCCAGCCCTGTGCAAGAGCTACCAGAAGCTGGTGTCTGAGGTTTGGCACAAGAAACGGTGAGTGGGGACCCCCAGCCCAGCCTGGGCTGCCCTCAGCTCCTGCTGCCTCTGGGGTGTCAGCAAAGAGGACTTTTGGTCTTCAAGGGTAAGCCACCTGCCTAGGGCAGGTGGTTCAGGCGCTGCAGAGAAGGAGGTGCTGCAGTGCCCCCATCTCCAGGAGGTCCTGTGCCCTGCTGCTGGGCATGCTGGGCATCAGCCAGGGGCAGGGATAGTGCCTTGATGTGAGCACTTGCACAGGAAAGAGTTCTAGGGAGCTTCCCCGTGGCACTGAAGAAGTGGTGATTGAGTGAGGGAATGCTCCCAGCCATTGCTGAGTAATTTAAGCTCAAGGAGGGGGGATGAGAAAGAAGGTTTTGACAGTGAGCGTGGGGAGACACTGGCACAGGTTGCCCAGGGAGCTTGTGGATGCCCCCTCCCTGGAGGTGTTGAAGGGTTGGATAAGGTCTTGAGCAACCTGGGCTGGTGGAGCTGTCCCTGCTCCAGGCCTGACAAGCAAACTGATTTCCTTTTGTCTCTCCACAGCCCCAGTTACGTTGTGCCCAGCAGCCTGTCCCATGGCATCAAACTGGTCAACCCCATGTTCAGGGGCTATGCACAGCAGGTGGGGCCCAACCCAAACCCTGGCAGTGGGGTGTGGGCAGTGTTCTGTGCTGGTGGGCAGGAGGAGCAGCTGGAGCTCAGGAGCTGTGCCCATTTGTAGTGATCTGCTAAGCTCTGGCAGAAGCCCCTCACCGGAGTGGGGTTTTAGATGAGGCTTCCCCTCCAGCCCTGCCTCTGGCTGGCACCAAATCAGTGCCTTTTCCTGTGCCACTTTCTCCCCTCGGCAACGCCCTCGGCGGGCACCCTCAGAGGAGGCTGTGAGCGGAGCCATCTGCTGCTGCGGCCCTGTACGAGGGCCGGTACGAGGGCGCCGCTGCCGTTGCAGGACACGCAGGAGTTCCTGCGCTGCCTCATGGACCAGCTGCACGAAGAGCTGAAGGAGCCTCTGGCGGCCGAGAGCAGGCAGCTGGAGGGCAGCGAGCAGGAGGACAAGCGGGAGGGCGACCGCAGCCCCTCCGAGGACGAGTTCCTGTCCTGCGACTCCAGCAGCGACAGGGGCGAAGGCGATGGCCAGAGCCGGACCCCCGGGGGCGTGAGCGGCGGCTCCCTGGCAGAGGCAGAGCTGCTGATCCAGGACGAGGCCGGCAGAGGGATCTCGGAGAAGGAGAGGATGAAGGACAGGAAGCTCTGCGGCCACCGGCGCAGCAACTCGGAGCAGGTGGACGAGGACGCCGATGTGGACACGACCATGATGCCAGTGGATGGCAGAGCCTCACCCGAGATGCTGCCGGCTCCTTGTCCTGCCAGCCCCTGCAGGACACCAGGTACAGCCCTCTGGCAGCCCTATTCTTCGGGAGAGGGCACTGCCACCCTGCGCGGGGACCGCCTGGCGGGGCAGCGGTGGGCACCGGGGGATGTGACCCTGCCTGCTGGGGCTGGCAGAGGCTTTCCACCCGAGGTCGTCCTCAGTGGCCCCTGCAGCAGGGCTGTGCCCGTGTGGGCTGTGGGGTTTGTGCAGTTCTGTGTCTCAGGGGAAAGAGAAGGGCAGCAGTGAAGGTGTGGGTGTGGAGCCAGCTCCACCTGCACGGTTTCTGTAAGGCCCTGCCTCTGCCAGCTGGCACTGGGGGCTGCAGGGCTGGGTGTGTGCAGGAGGCAGCCAGGAGCAAGCTGGCAAACCTCAGCAGTCACAAGTGTGAAAAGGTTGTGGGTTTGTGCCTGTGATCCTGAGCTGTCCCCTGCAGCTCCGTGTGCAGGGAGCACAAAAGCAGGCACTGAACTGAGCATACTGGGCAAGCCCTGGTGCTGGCCTGGCTGCAGCAGGGTTGCCTTTCCCAGCTGGGCTCCTCACCAGAGCTCTGCTGCTCCTCTGTCCCACACAGAACCTGACAACGATGCCTTCGTGCGCTGCCCCTCGCGGCCCTGCAGCCCTGCCCACCCCGACCTGCACTCCAAGCTCTCCAGCAGTCCTCCTCGCTCCAGCCCGGCCAGGATGGGCCCTGCCTACATCCTGAAGAAAGGTAGAGCCCCTCCCCCCCCTCCCAGCACCCAGCATGGCAGAGACCCTCACAGCAGCAGAGACCCTCACAGGAGCAGGCAACAGGCACACAAGGGGTGTCTAAACATGCAGGGCAGCAGTTGCCCTGCCACCTCCTTGTGTGGCTGCAGCACTGTACTGAGCTGGGAGGCTGGGGATGAGCTGAGTGTGCCCTGTCTGTGCCCTGTCTGCCCCCAGCCCAGCTGCAGGCCTCTGGCAAGAAGAAGAAAGAGCTTCGCTACCGCAGCGTCATCTCCGACATCTTCGACGGCTCCATCCTCAGCCTGGTGCAGTGCCTCACCTGTGACAGGGTGAGTGCCCTGCTGTGTGCCAGCCTCCTCTCCTTCCTAGCCCTCTGCTGGGAGGTGCTGCCCCTGGGTCCAGTGCTACAAACCCTGTGCCAAAGTCTCCTGCTGGCAGCAGGAAGCAGTCATTACTCAGAGCAAGCTGCTGTCCCAGCCAGCTCCAGTTCTAGCCTAGCCCAAACCCAAGCAGTGAGCAGAGCTGATGAAGGCCAGGCCCAGCTGCAGGCTGCACAGGGAGCTCAGACCTCTTCCTCTTGCACATTTCCAGGTTTCTACGACAGTGGAGACATTCCAGGACCTGTCACTCCCCATCCCAGGGAAGGAGGACTTGGCCAAGCTGCACTCTGCCATCTACCAGAACGTGCCAGCCAAGGCAGGGAGCTGTGGGGACAGCTACGCCTCCCAGGGCTGGATTGCTTTCATCATGGACTACATCCGCAGGTGAGGGCCCTCTGCTGCCCCTCCTGCCTTGCAGTGCCAAGCCAGGAGTGCCAGCAGTCACCATTCCCTTCCCATGCAAACCACTTGCTGGGCACCTGGGGATCTGTGCTGCAGCTGAGGAGCCCTCACTGCCTGCTGCCTTTGGCTCAGGCTTGGGCCCCAGAGCAAATCATTCCTGGTGCAGTTTCCCAAATCGTTCCCAGTTTGAACAGGCACAGTGGGAGGAGCAGCAGGGAGAGGTCAGCTCAGCTTTGCCTGCTGCTCTGGGATGTGTGGTGAGCTTAGGGCCTGCAACCAGGAGGAACCCCAGGACCTGCTGGGGCTTTGCATGCCAGGGTCCAGCTGCTCAGTGTGTGACCCTCAGTCCCCTCTCTGCAGGTTTGTGGTGTCCTGCATCCCCAGCTGGTTCTGGGGGCCTGTGGTGACCCTGGAGGACTGCCTGGCTGCCTTCTTTGCAGCAGATGAGCTGAAGGGTGAGTTGTGTTCAGTGAGGTCTGACAGCACCAGTGAGGGAAGGCTCCTGGAGGAGCACTCTGGAGGTGCTGTGTGCTCTGAGCAGCTCTCCCCTCTCTCCTCTTGCCCTGCAGGGGACAACATGTACAGCTGTGAGCGCTGCAAGAAGTGAGTCTGCACCCCTGGGACTGGGCTCTGCTCCTGCACCTTTACCTCTCTGCTGCCAGACATCAGGCCTGGACATTTCCGGGCTGAGGGGCATGGACCATCTGCCCTGCCTTGTGCTGGAGCTCTGCTCTGGGGGGTCGCTGGGCACAGGCAGCAGAGGTGCAGGGGAGGAAGAAAGGCAGAAGGATGTGACTGGAGATGAGGCCTGGCAGCAGGAGCTGCTGGCTTAGGAAGATGAGGCAGGAGAAGCTGCACTGCTGCTGCAACCTGGGCAGTGCTGCTGCAGCCTGGGTTTGCTGCTGCTGCGTTCCTCTGGCGTTGCAAAGCCAGCAAGGCCCAGCCCTGCCCTCTGCCATCCCTCTGCTCTGGGGTCTCTCACAGCTGCTTCCTCTTTCCCCCCCAGGCTGCGGAACGGAGTCAAATACTGCAAGGTGCTGCGGCTGCCAGAGGTGAGGGAAGGCCCCGAGGGTCCTGCCCTGCTGCCAGCAGCCCCCCGGGAGCTGGCAGGCTGGGGGCAGGACAGAAACAGCAGCTCTGTGGTGGCCAAGTCCTGTGCCAGTCCTCAGCTGTGAGCCAGCAGCATTCCTGGCCGAGAGGAGCTGAGCTCAGGTGCCCACTGCCAGCCTCTGCCTTCCCTCTCCCTGCCCCTGCAGATCCTCTGCATCCACCTGAAGCGGTTCCGGCACGAGGTGATGTACTCCTTCAAGATCAGCAGCCATGTCTCCTTCCCCCTGGAGGGGCTGGACCTGAGGCCCTTCCTAGCCAAGGAGTGTGTCTCCCAGATCACCACCTACGACCTGCTGTCAGTCATCTGTCACCATGGCACAGCAGGCAGTGAGTCCCAGTCCTTACCTGAGGGTGTAGGAGAGCAGGGCAGAGGCGGCAGCTCCCAGGGGGAAGTGCAGCACCAGGCCTGTCCTCTCCTTCCCAGCCTTTGGAAGTGAACCAAGCAGCTCCTGACAGGCTCCTGCAGCTGTGCCAGCCCCACCACTGGGCCAGCCCAGACCTGTTCTTTGGTCTCTCTGAGGGCCTTCCCAAGGCAGACAAATCAGGGTGGCAATGCCAGGCTCCTCTGCTCCTGCAGAGATCCCCTGAACAGGAATAGGCTGCCCAGGGAGGTTAGAGGTGCCACCTCCCTGGAGGTGTTCAAGGCCTGGTTGGTTGAGGCCCTGAGCAATCTGGGTAGTGGGAGGTGTCCCTGCCCATGGCAGGGGATTGGCACCAGAAGACCTTCAAGGTCCCTTCCAACCCAACCCGTCTGTGAATTGGGCTCTTTCTGTGGTCTCTGGCAGCAGCTAATGCTGTTTGTGCTGCTGAGGTCGCCCCGGGCCTGCCCGGTGCCCTGCTGCCAGCCCCAGCAGCCTGCTGTCTCCTGTGGCACAGGTGGGCACTACATTGCCTACTGCCAGAACGTGATCAACGGGCAGTGGTACGAGTTCGACGATCAGTACGTCACCGAGGTGCACGAGACCGTGGTGCAGAACGCAGAGGCCTATGTCCTGTTCTACAGGTGAGCTGTGCCCGGGCTGCAGCAGGCCCTGCCTGCTGGCACCATCCCCGGGGCTGGGCTGGCAGTGCCAGGGCCTGCGGAGCTGCTGGGTTTGCCTCCCCGGTGCAGGAAGAGCAGCGAGGAGGCGGTGCGGGAGCGGCAGAAGGTGGTGTCCCTGGCCAGCATGAAGGAGCACAGCCTGCTGCAGTTCTACATCTCCAGGGAGTGGCTCAACAAGTTCAACACCTTCGCTGAGCCTGGGCCCATCACCAACCAGACCTTCCTCTGCTCTCACGGAGGTGAGGCCCTGCTGGGCACCTGGCAACTCCCAGCTCTGCCTCAGTGCTTCACCAGCTGCTGTCCAGGGCTGCTCAGGGAGGGGGGTGACAAGGAGCCCATGGTCCCGCTGGCCATGGCCCAGGGGGTGCAGTGCTGGAGACAGTTTGCAGCCTGCATTTGCTTCTCCACACAAAGCTGGAGCAAGCAGCCAAGGCAGCAGCTGCCTGAGTGTGCCTGGCAGCCAGGCTGGCCCTCGGGCCGAGCTGCTGAGAGCTGCTGGCACCTTCTGCTGTCCTGCCTGTCCTGCCCTCGAGGTCACAAATCCCCACCTGGAAATGGAGCACTGGATGGGAAACTGAGAGCCCTCCCCAGCTGGTGAGCTGCCTCCTGTCAGCAGGGGAAGCAGCTCTGGGATTGGAGTTCCCAGCAAGGAAGCTCTGCCCCACTCAGTGTCCTTACCCAGCAGCAGTCCTTACCCCTGCCTCACTGCCCCTCTTGCCAGCCCCCCTGCCTCACTGCCCCTCTTGCCAGCCCCCCTGCCTCACTGCCCCTCTTGCCAGTCCTCCTGCCTCACTGCCCCTCTTGCCAGTCCTCCTGCCTCACTGCCCCTCTTGCCTGCCCTCCACAGGGATCCCTCCCAACAAATACCACTACATCGATGACCTGGTGGTGATCCTGCCCCAGAACGTGTGGGAGTATCTCTACAACAGGTGAGTGGAGCTGCCTCCTGCTGCCTCCCAGGGTTAATGTCACACCTGGGGCAGTGACTAGGGCACAATGTCCCTCCCAGGGCCTTTAAAGGCAGGGAGTGCTCAGGGAGGGCTGGCAGAGGTTGGGGTTTGATGCAGCCTCTTCATTCAGAGCCAGCTGAGCTCCATCAGTGCATGGAGAACAGAGAGTGGAGAGCTCAGCTGCAGGCTGCCCTCCTCCAGCAGCAGCTGCAGCAGTCCAGAGCTCCATCTGCCAGGGGGCAGGGCTGGGAGGCATTTCTGTGCTCCTGCAGCTCTCTCTTCTCCTGTGCTCAGGTTTGGGGGTGGCCCTGCTGTGAACCACCTCTACGTGTGCTCCATCTGCCAGGTGGAGATCGAGGCCCTGGCCAAGCGCCGCAGGATCGAAATCGACACCTTCATCAAGGTGGGCACGGGGGGCAGCTGGCAGCAGCCAGGGCAGGGCTCACAGGCCTGGGCAGGCTCCACATGGGCTCCAGCACGGCCAGGGGGCTGCAGCACAGGAACAGCACAGAGCTGTGCATGGCTGCCTGCAGCCACCAGGGCTGGCACCCCCTGGGTGGGTGAGCAGGAAGAGGCTGTGAGGGTGGGGGAGCTGCCTGGGGTTCTTCTGGAGCACAGCAGAGAGAGGAGGCTGCCCTGGAGCCCAGGAGTGACTGAATGCTGCCTGTCTCTGTCCTGCCCCCCAGCTGAACAAGGCTTTCCAGGCAGAGGAGTCTCCAAGTGTCATCTACTGCATCAGCATGCAGTGGTTCCGGGAGTGGGAGGCCTTTGTCAAGGGCAAGGACAATGGTAAGAAGCTGCAGAGCCCTGGGGTCAGTGAGGTGGGAACAGATCTGCTGTGGCTGGAGCCTGAGTGCAGCTGGGAGCAGCTGCTGGGCTCAGCTGGAGGCCCCCGAGGGCAGGGCAGAACTGGCTCAGGGACAAGCTGGATCTGGTGGCACCATGGAGAGCAGGATGGGGCTGATGTTTGCTCTCCTCCTGCAGAGCCTCCTGGACCCATCGACAACACCAAGATTGCACTCACCAAACCTGGGGGCCATGTACAAGTCAAGCAGGGTGAGGCTGGTGCTGGCTGCCTCCTCTCTGGGGCAGGGAGGAGTGACCCCACAGGGGCTGGGGACACTGCCATGGAGCCCTGGTGGCTGCCAGCAGCACTGGCACTGTGCTGTGGCTGCTGCTGTGCAGAGCAGAGCTGCCAGCAGGGTTGGGGGTTCTGGAGCAGGGCTCCTGGCTCAGCTCTCCTGGGGCTGAGCAGGGGCAGGTGCTTGGGGAGGGCATCCTCAGGCTGTGGAGCACCAACCTGTCCCTCGGGGGGCTGCAGGCCTGATTCTGCTGCTGCCCCTTGCAGGTGCTGACTATGGGCAGATCTCTGAGGAGACCTGGACTTACCTGAGCACCCTCTACGGGGGGGGGCCCGAGATTGCCATCAGGCAGAGCCTGGCCCAGGCCCAGGAGCTGGAGGCTCTGCACGGGGAGCAGAAGATAGAGGCGGAGACGCGGGCGGTGTGAGGAGCCCCTGGGAGCCCAACCCCCCGAGGTGGCTGCAGCTCCTGCACCCCTCCTGGGGAGGGCAGGGACCCTCCACTGTCCTTTCTTGTGGCTTTGGATGTGGTGGTGCTGGGCAGGGCTGGGAGAAGAGCAGCTTCTCTGTAAGCCAGCTCTGGGCAGCATGGGGCAGGAGCCTGCAGCTGAGCTTCTCTAGGACGCTGTGACCCAAGCCCTCTCCTGTTGGCTCCCAAGGACCCACTCTTGCAGCTTGCCCCCAGTGCCCCCAGGCTGTGCCCCTCTGCAGGGTTGGCTTTTGGCACTTTGCTTTTCCTCTCCACTCTATAAAGGCAGTGGAGCAGAAGTTGTGGAACTCTTGGAGCGGGTCCAGAGGAGGCCATGAAGATGCTCAGAGGCTGGAGCAGCTCTGCTGTGGGGACAGGCTGGGGGAGCTGGGGGTCTGCAGCCTGCAGAGGAGAAGGCTCCAGGGACACCTTCTGGCAGCCTTCCAGCGTTTGAAGGGGGCTGCAGGAGAGCTGCAGAGGGACTTTGGACAGAGGCCTGGAGTGACAGGAGAAGAGGTGACAGCTTCAAACTGGAAGCAGCTGGATTTGGATGAGACAGGAGGAAGAAATTCTTCCCCAGGGGGCTGCTGAGGCACTGGAACAGGTTGTCCAGGGAAGCTGTGGAGGCTCCAAGCTTGTAAGTGATGAAAGCCAGGTCGGGTGAGGCCTTGAGCAGCCTGGGCCAGTGGGAGGTGTCCCTGCCCATGGCAGGGGTTGGCACTGGAGGAGCTTTGGGGTCCCTTCCAAACCCATTCTAGGATTCTGTTTCCAGCAGCAGGGAAATTGTTCCTTGGGGCTGGCCGAAGCCAGAAGGGCTCCAGGTGGCTCTGTGCTGGGGGCAACACCTCCTGGGTTTGCTGCTTACCTGATTCCTACCAGTCCAGCTGCAAGCAGCTAGGCCATGCTGAGGGAGCCTCTGTCCTTCTCCCCCAGCCCCTAAAGCCACACTTCATGGTCCTGCAGATTTGGTTTTCTCCTTGTACCTGAGTCCATTTTTCAGAGAACAAAGCTGGGAGCTGAGGCCTCCTGCCCTGGCCCTTGCCACACAGCTCTGGCTCCTTGTAGCTCTGGGGTGCAGCCGCCGGGGGGGGGGCTCACAGGGGTGGTCCAGGAGTGGCTTCAGCTGGGAGCTCTTAGTGTAGCCTGCCACAGGGCAGCTCTGGCACAGCCTTTAGGGCTCCTGCTTTGTAACTCTGTGCCCAGCCTGCTGGGAGCCTGGAGCTGTCCCCAGGCCTGAGGGGATGCAGGATGAGGAGCAGCAGCCTTGCCCAGGGCCCTGGGGCAGTGCTGGATGAAGCAGTTCAGGCCTGAGCTGCTTTCTGCCATCAAGCCCCCAGCTGGTGCTGAGGTAGCTCCAGCTCCCCACACAGCTGCTGGTCGTGTGCCCGGGGGGAGCAGAAACCCCTCCCTGCCCCTCTCCTGCCACTGCCACTGAGCCTCCAGCAGCAGGCACTGGGAGAAGGATGGAGGCCAAACACAGCTTTGCTCAGCAGGGCTGCTCCTGGAAGCCCTTGGCTCGGCTGGGCAGCAGAAGGGCAGCAGTGGGGCCCTGGCCAGCAGCTGAGTGCCAGCAGAGCAAGGCAGAGATGCCCTCTGGTGGGCCTGGGGAGCCAAACTGTGTTCATGCTGCTGCAGCCTGGATGAGCCACAGCATCAAGCTGGTGCCAGGCTGAGCCTGGTGCCAGAGCAGCCCCAGGTAGAGAGAGGGAGGAGGTGAAGGCTGCTCTTGGACTGGGAGACAGAACACAGCGGAGGGATGGGACAGGAGAACCTGCAAAGGGAAAGGCCTCCAGGGGAGGCTTCTGGAGGCTTCTCAGCCCAGAGGTGTGCTGCAAGCAGCAGCTCCTAGGAGGTGTCTGCACCTGGCTCCCTGTGGCCCTTGCCCTGCCCTCGTTGTTGGACAGCCCCAGCCTGGCCCCGGTGGGGGCAGAGGATGAGCTGCTGCTGGGGTCTGTCCCTGCCCTGTCAGCCCCTGTGTGTCTGTGGTGCCCCCAGGGACTGTGCAGCCCCTGCCCACCCTCCTTGCTCGTGTCACACTGTGCTGAGAACGTGGTACAATAAACCCTCTGCATTCAGCCTGGGCTCTGCTCTGCTGCCTGCCTGGGCAGGGATGAAAAACTTCCAAAATCCCAAACCTGCTGCTGCCAAGAGGCCTGGCAGGGACCCCCCTGAGCAGCAGTGGCCCCCTCTGTGCTGCTGCAGGAGGGCACCAGCTCCTTGCAGGCTCCTGAGAAAGCCTTGCCCTTTCTCGCCCAGTGAGCCCCAGCCTGGCAGCTTGTGCTGCCCATGGCCATCGCTGCAGCAAGGCAGCTGCAGTGCCACAGAGCTGCTGCAGGTCTCCAGGAGCCTCCTGTCAGGCTCAAGCGGCCCACTCAGGGACCCCACGTCCCCGGCAGCTTCGAGGAGCTGCTGTGCCCTGTGCCAGCCCAGGGCCGCGTCTTGCCCTCTGGGGCTCGCTGGCACTGGGTGCCCGAGGAGGCTCCGCTTGGCCCCAGCCCTGCCCCCTCGGCAGCTGCACAGCAGCCCCCACCCACTGCCCTCCCCTCGGGAGTGACACAGTGCCCAGGCAACAGTCCCAGAGCTGCCTGGCAGAGCCAGGCTGGAGGTTCTCTTACCCTCTGCCCGCTCCCAGCCCTGCTCTAGAGCTCTGCTCTGACCCCTCCAGCTCAGCTCTGAGGTGCCAGCTGCTGAGCACAGCTCCCAGTGCCAGTCTGGCCCCATTCTGAGGCTCAGCCCCCAGCAGGGCTTGGGACAAATCTCTGCATCTGCCCTGCCCTGGGCAGCCCCAGGCCGGGGACTGGGCACAGCTCAGCCAGAGGAGCTGCTCCCAGCACTTGGATCCTCCTCACCCTGCCTGGCAGGGCTCTGGGAGCCCTGGGCAGCTGCCCACACACAGCTCCTCTCATGCCCAGCCTGTGCCCTCCTGAGGGGTGTGCAGCTCAGCTGTGACACAGCTCTGCTGTCCCCACCCCATGCCTGGCACCCCTCAGCCCCTGGCAGGGGAATTGGCTCTGCCCTGGTGCACCCCACAGCCTCACTCTGTGGTGCCAGGGGCACTGCCTGGGCTGTGCTCCCCAGCCTCAGCTGAGCCTGGGCTCAGCTGGCAGCCTCCCTGCCCTGCTTGTGCTGCTCCCATCTCAGATCACACTGGGTGAGAGCAACCCAAGCCAGTGCCAGGCCCCTGCCCACTGCTGTGCCCGGAGCTGCTGCGGTGTGCCCTCTGCTGCCACAGGGCTGCCTGCAGCCGGGCCCCAGCTGAACCCTGAGCTCAGCTGGCAGCAGCTGGGGGGAGGCAGAGACCTACCTGAGGAGCTCAGCACAGCAGGGGCACCCCAAAGAGGCCTTACTGGTTTAACTGGGAGAGGGCAACAGGAGGCTCCAGGGGACATCAGAGCTGCTGCCAGTGCCTGAAGGGAGCCTGCAGGAAGGCTGCAGAGGGACTTGTGCTGAGGGGGTCTGAGCCAGGCCAAGGGGGAATGATTTGGAGCTGAGGAAGAAGTTGAGTGAGGGTGGTGAGAGCCTGGCACAGGCTGCCCAGGGAGGCTGTGGCTGCCTCCTGCCTGGGAGTGTTCCAGGCCAGGCTGGATGAGGCCCTGAGCAGCTGAGCCCAGCTGAGAGGTGTCCCTGGGCATGGTTGGGAATTTTGGAGGAGATGATCCCTGAGGTCCCTTCCCACCTGAGCCATTCCAGAATTCCAAACCCTCTTTCTTCTTCTCTGGCTGATCAGAAGTGTCCTGGGCAGGTGCCTGGCTGGAAGGAGCTGCTGGTTTGCACAGGTGGTGCCTGCCCTGCCGTGGGCACAAGGTGGCTGCTGTCCAGTGGAAGCACTTTTATTTGGTTGGATTCTGTCTCCAGAAAGGGAAGGGCAACACCAGAACCTGTTACACATTGGCAATGAAATCACAACACTGAGATGCCACCAGGACCTAGAGACCAGTGCTGCACAGACACAAACACAGATATACAGATAAAAAAGTGCTCAACAGCATCCTCTTAAAATAGAATTTTGGCTTCTTTTAGGTCTTTTTTTTTTTTTTTTTTTTTTTTTTTGACACTTCAGGCAGGAAAACAAAAACCCCAAAGAACAAAAAGCATCAACCTGGATGAACTTCTGCCCAGCACTCAGCACGAGCCACAGCTTCCAGTGTCAGTTCTCTATGTACAGCTGGTGACAAAGGGCATGAGAGGCTTCTGCTGGGGCTGAGGAGGTTCCAGGAGGAGCAGCCCTGGCTCCTGGGCAGGGTTAGTAAAGTCAGAGCTTTCAGGAACCAGCCCCGGGGGCAGTCCTTGGGCCTGTGCCCAGGGTGGGCTCTGCTGAGGTTCCTCCTTGGCTGAGCAGAGGTCTGAGCCTGGGCTGCCCATGGCACTGCTTGGGCCTCTTCTTGCAGCTGAGCTGGGGGCTGCCAACTTTACCAAACCTCCACAGAGGCTGCTCTGGCAAAAGGGCTGGAGCAAAGCAGGCAGCAAAAGCCAAGCTCCTGCTCCTGCAGCACCAACACTGCAGCTGCTCAGAGGTGCAGGGGCTGGCAGCACCACAGGGGGCACCCAGGGCTGGCACAGCACAGCACAGCTTGGGTCTTTCACACAAGAGGTGAGGAGGAGTTCTTCCAGCTGATTCCACACCAGGAGGAGAAATCCTGCAGCTAAAACCGTGCTGAAGATGCTTCTGGTGCAGCCTGACCAGGGGGTGCCACAGAGCCCCTGCACAGAGCTCAGGTGCCAAGGGGTGGGTCACCCTCTGCTGCTGCAAGCTCTTGGATCCGGGCAGTGCAGTGAGCAGAGCAGCACTGGGGATGGGGATCAAGTGGATCAGGGCCCTGCCAGTGCCTGCACCCAGGGGCAGGCTCCTGAGTCACTGCCGTGGAGGAAAAGCAGAAGCTGCTGCTGGCAGACACCAGCGGGAGCCAGGAGCTGCAGGGCCCAGGGCTTTGTGCCTGCAAAAGCAGCAGTGAGGATCTGGGATGGAGAGGACAGGACAAGAGCTGAGCAGCCCCTGCCAGCCAGCTCCAGAACGACCTCATCCCAAGAGGGCCAGGCAAGGGCCACCCCAGCACAGGGAGCAGCTGCAAACTCAACCTGAGAGCTGCCACTGCAGGCTCACTGCCAGAGGCTTCCCTGCTCCTCTTCTCCAGTTCTGGGGACACGAAAGGTGCTGAGGTCCCCCACGAGCAAAGTGGATTCCCTCCCAGAGTGATCTGCTGATCTCTGAATAAATTGGCCCTCAGGAGGGAGCGAGCAGCAGAGCTCTGATGGGGCTCAGCTAGGTACATGATCAAACTCCCAGCAGCAGTGAAGGGCAAGGGGCAGCCAACAGCCAGGGCAGGAGGGGAGGAAGCTCTCAGCCTTCCTCGGGCAGCTGAGGTCCAGATCGAGCCAGGGCTGGGGGTGCTGCAGCTCTGTCCCCACTGCATGAGATGGGCAAGTGCAGCATCACTTAGCTACTGCTTCAGATGGGCCCAAGAGAGGGCAGGGTGGGCACAGTGCCTGCTGGCTCCTGGGTTGGGCTCCAGTTCATGGCAAGGTGGGAGGAGGAGGAGGGTGCCTGGGGGTCTGCTTTTATTGCTCTAAAGAACCTCTGTAAAGCAGTAAAGTGATGAGGACACACAAGAGGCCATGCAGAGGGAGGAGGCAGGGCTGGAACGCTGCAAAACAACCCAAGAGGAGTCAACTGCAGGCAGAGTGGGCAAGGAGCCAGCACACGGAGGGGCCTGGGCAAGGCAACAGGGGGCGAGCATGCAGCTGGAATGGAGAGCAAAACAGAGCCCTGGGGACCACGGCCTGGGGCTGCAGCCCACACTGCCACTGCCTGTCTGTGTGAGGAGGAGGAGGAAGAGGGTAAAGAGGAAGGGGCAGAGAGAACAGGCAGGAGACAGCGCTCAGAGGTGAGCCTGAGGCTGGCAGGGCACAGCAAGGTCACAGGGGGTGGGCACTTGGGGTGAGCATCAGCCTGGAGCTAACACACGGCAGAGGCTGGTGAGCATCAGTGAGCTCTGGGGGAAGCAGGACACTGAATGATGCACCTGGGCCCAGGGGACCCCCCTGAGAGCCCCCAGCCCAGCTGCTGGGAGCCTGCCCCCAAGGGGAGGTTCTCCACCTGCAGTCCACCTCCCTGGCAGGCTGCCCACGGGATGGGCACTAAAGGCACCGTGTGAGAGCTGCTGGCCCAGTGCATACATTCAGGGGGGCAGAGGGGCACGGGGGGACAGCAGACAGACCACGCTGGGGCCCTGCTCAGCTCTGCCTCCACGGGCAGCCAGTGCTCTTCAGTGGGTGCTGGGGGGGACTGGGGCAGGGGGAGGTTATGGGTCACAGGGGGGCTGTGCCAGGCTGGCAGAGGCATGGGGAGGGCATGCCATGGGAGAGCAAGCTGCTGAGCCAGGCTGGGGGGAATCTGGGTGTGAGTTTGTCAGTGGGAGCTGCAGCCCAGGCTGGCAGCCTGCTCCCAGGGGCTGTCTGGCTGCCCCCAGGGTACACAGACCAGTTTGTGTCTCCTTCTGTGGCAAGCTCGCCCCGAGGTTCTTGCACCAGCACAAACACCTTTAGGAATCTAAAAGAAGAAAGACAAAAGAGAGAGATTGGGTTAGAGAGAGGCTGGGCCAGAGCGAGCCCTGCAGAGCAGCACTGCCTGCAGCAGGTTAAGGGGAGCACAGCAGCCAAGCAGCTACAGCTGACGAGGGGTCATGGAGGGCTCCCCAGCTGGGGCAGACAGGGGCAGCACTCCAGCAGCAGCCACCCACTCTCAGCCCTGCCCCCAGGGCACTGGGCACTGCCGTGGCAGCAGGCTGGGAGCAGGACCCTGCCAGCACTTCCTCAGTGCAGGACAGAAAACAAAGCTGTGGGACCTCAGTGTGCAGAGAGGTGCTGAGCCTGGGGCAGCCCCAGGCTGGCACTGAGGACCAGCTGCAGGAAGGTGAAACAGGGGATCTGGAGGGGAACCCAGAGCAGCAGAGCCTGCAGAGCCCCTTCAGTGCTCAGGGCAGGCATGAACAGGGAGGTGGAAGCAGCCTCTAAACCCATCCTCTGCACACTGCTGTGCCCACCCAAGGGTTGTGCCTTCCCTCCAAGCTAAGCTAAACCACACTGCCCTTGGCAAAGAACACCCCCGAGAGCAGTGAGAAGAGAGAATGTTTATTAGGCAGCAGGTACAGGAGCTGCAGAGCCCTGGCAGGTCAGGATGCTGCAGAGAAGAACAGAAATGAAACAGCCTCTGGCCAGAGGGAACAGCCCCAACAGCAGGCAGGAGCTGCAGGCAGCCCAGGGACCAAAACCACTCCGTCAGGAGAGGGGACTGGGAGCTCCCACACCAGCAGGGAGGGTGAGCAGCAGCTACACAACCAGGGAGAGAAAAGGCTGCAGCCAGCTCAGCTCCCTGGCACCTCGGCGGGGGAGTCCCTGGCACACTCTGTCCACACAGGGAGAGCTGAGGGCAGGGAGTGAGGCACAGACGTCCAAAGCCTCAGCCCAGCTGAGCACCTGCACCTCCTGCCTCACCTGGCAAGCACTAGCCCAGGAGAGACCTCCTAGGGACAAGGAGCAGCAGCTGCTGAGGCTGGCAGGGCTCTGCTGAGGCTGTGCCAGCCCCACCAGCCAGCACCACCCCAACAGCACCATCTTCCCCTGCCATGTCCTCCCAGCAGGGAATCTGGAGGCAGCCTGGGGCTGTGGTGGTCAGCAGGAGGGGATGAGGCTGCTCCCCCCCAGCACACACTCTGCTTTGCTTCACCTCCACCCAGCCAAGAGCAGACCTGCTGGAACGTGGTCCTGCTGTGACCCAGGCTCCTCACTCAGATGCCACAGCTGCTTCACAGCTGCTTCACAGCTGCACAGCTTCCAGCAGAACCCTCACCCTGCTTACAACCACTGCCCCACAGAGGAGAGGACACAGGCAGGCATCTCCTACCCTATGCCTTCAGCCCCGTGCCCAGGGTGACATGAGGAGGACTCAGGAGGTGCTCCTGGCTCTCCTCACTCTCCCTGTGTGCAGAACACAGCAGAGCTCACCCAAAACTTTCTGCCTCTCAGCTCCCCTGCACCTGCCAAGGCAGACACAAGCTGCTGCATGGTGCCAAAAGGAAACCAGCCCTGCCCTTGCCCTGCAGCAGGAGGCACCAGGCTGCTCAACTCCCAACCCAGGAAGTGCCACCCCCCAGTGCCAGCTCAGCACAGCCCCACACCACCTCCTCCTGCTGCCCACAGCCCCAGGCAGAAGGGTTCAGCTTCTGGACTGGCTCAGGCAGTTTGTGTCACCCCAGAGACCTGAGTGGGCACCTGAAGGGCTGACTGAGGGGCACAAAGTACTGCAAGTGGCCTTCAGGCACATCCTGGTGTGAAAGACAGCTGCAAGCTTTGGACTTCTCAGTCTGTGACATCACCAAGTGCTGCTGAGGCCAGCAGCAGCCAGCCTCAGGGCTGCACTGCAGTGCTGCTTTGCTTCCAGACCCCACTGTGGGCAGAGAAAAGCAACAGCAGAGGAGGTTGTGGAGCCCAACCTGGGAGCTGCCTGCACTGACAGTGAGCAGGAGGTGAAACCATTAGTGGTGGTCACCTGAAACAGCTGCACCTCACCGAGGCAGCAGATGCAGCCCAAAGCCCATTTCTGAGGTGGCAAGAGCCAGAGGCCACCCTTCGATGGCAGTGTTGTGCCCACCCAGGCCCAGAGGGTGCTGCTGCTGTGCAGCCCTGCTCCGGTGAGGCCTCTGCCTCCTGCCCCGGCCCAGGTCTCCATCCACAATGTCCAGAGAACACAGCAGGCTCTGAGAGGCACCACACAGAGCCAGCAGCACATTTCCTGTGTGCCACTCCACTGGGCCACCCTGGCATGAGCAGCTGACTCGAGAGGATGTCTCAGATGCCAGCCGAGGGGAGCCGGCGGCAGTCGCAGGGCTCTGTGCTTGCTGCAGTGCTGGCTGAGTGCTGGCTGTGAGCTGGCTGAGTGCTGGCTGCAGTGCTGGCTGCAGTGCCGGCTGCAGTGCTGGCTGCAGTGCTGGCTGTGAGCTGGCTGCAGTGCTGGCTGTGAGCTGGCTGCAGAGCTGGCTGCAGTGCCGGCTGCAGTGCTGGCTGAGTGCCAGCTGGGGCAGCTGAACAGCACTGGCCAGCACAGGCTGCCCCTCCCCTGCAGTGTGCCAGGCCAGCAGAGCACCCTCCCAGCTCAGCACCGGGCAGGTGTGTGGCGCAGCAAGCCAGGTAGTGCGGGCACCACGCGACGCCCTCGGCAGGGGCTCTGGCGTGGCACAGAGCAGCTCCGGGGCCGGGTGGCACAGTGACAAGAGAAGCATTAAATGTAAGTCCTGGCACCTTTGGCGTTCCTGTCCAAAGAGACCTGCAGGTAGGAGGTGGGGACGTAGCCCTCCTCGTCCTCGCTGCGCCGCACCCGCGTCCAGCCGTCGCCTTTGTCCTCCTCGATGACGTAGAGCAGCTCCCCCTCTGCCACCGAGATGGTTCCCTCGTTCTGACCTGGGGACACAGCCACAGCCCAGCTCAGCCCTGCCGGCGGCAGCGGGGGGCAGGCTGGCACCGTGCCCATGCGGTGCCCACGGCCTGGCTGGCAGCAGCAACGAGAGGACCTTCTTCTGGGGACAGCCTGGCACAGGGAGGTGACTCTGGCACCTGCTGCTCCTACAGAGGCCCTGCCCAGCAGGGCACAGCTCCTGCCTGGGAGCCTCTCTGCAGAGCAGGGCAGCCAGAGCCTCGCTCACTGCCTTTGGGGAGCACTGCGGGGCCAGGGAAGGCTCCCACTTGGCACAGCTCTGCTGTGCTTGGGAGAGACCTCCAAGGTCACTGAGCCCAGCACCAGCCCAGCACCACCGTGGGCACTAAACCCTGTCCCCAAGTGCCATGGCCACATGGTTCTTGCACACCTCCAGGGATGGGCACTCCAGCCCCTCCCTGGGCAGCCTGTGCCAATCCCTGGCGATGCTTGCAGCGAAGACATTTTTCCTCATCTCCAACCTAACCCTGCCCTGGCACAATCCCAGGCCATTTGCTCTCCTCTCACCTGATACTAGACAGAAGAGCCCAACCCCAGCTGGCTGCAGGGAGCTTCAGAGGGCAGTGAGGTCCCCCTCAGCCTCCTTCACACTGCACACCCCCAGCTCCTGCAGCTGCCCCTTCCCAGCCCTGTTCTCCAGACCCTGCCCCAGCTTTGGTGCCCTTCTCTGGTCCTGCTCCAGCCCCTCCATGTCCTTCCTGGAGTGAGAGACCCAAACCTGAGCCCAGTCCCTGCCGTGCAGGCCACACAAACCAGCAAGTGGCAGGAGAGCAAGGCCCAGGTGGTACCTTCAAAGGTGTAGAGAGCTTTGCAGGTGCCTATGGTGGGCAGGGGCTCTTCATCATCGAACTCATCGTCAAAGTCAGTGGCTGGCACCTTCACCTCAGTCTCCTGACTCTGCTCCTCTGTGTAACTGCCATCTGGGCTGCTCAAGAGAGGAAGAGACACAGCAACTATAGCGAGCAGGCTCCAGGGAGCAGCCTGGTGCCAGGCACTGCGGGCAGGGTCAGCAGCCGCAGCTGTCCGTGCAGCTGCCACCACGGCCATGGAGTCACTAAGGCTGGCAATGCCCTCTGACATCACCCAGTCCAACCACCAGCCCAGCACCACTGTGGCCACCAAACCACATCTCCAGCTGCCATGGCCACATGGTTCTTGCACACCTCCAGGGATGGGGACTCCACCGCCTCCCTGGGCAGCCTGTGCCAGTCCCTGACCATCTCTGCAGCAAAGACATTTTTCCTCTTCTCCAACCTCGTCCTCCCCTGGCACAGGTTCAGGCCATTTCCTCTCCTCCTGTCACCTAGTTCTAGGGACGAGAGCCCAACCCCCCCTCACTGGGTCACCCTCCCCAGGCATTTCCCCACCAAAGCTCACCCCTGCCAGCCTGGGGCTGTCCCAGACCTCACCATGCTCAGAAACAGGGCTCAGAGTTGGGTCCCACAGGTCCTGCCCCACTCCCAGGACACCCCCTGGGTACTGTACCTCTCTCTGTCCTGTGCACAGCTGCTGATGTCTGCTGTGTGCTGGGCCTCGTAGAGGCCACTCTGGCGCCTCGCTGACTCGCTCCGTGCAGGCAGCCTGCCCTCCACCTCTGCCAGCCAGCCCTGCAGGGGGACAGCATCAGGTACCCAGTGCCACCCCCACAGGCAGCCTGCCCTCCACCTCTGCCAGCCAGCCCTGCAGGGGGACAGCATCAGGTACCCAGTGCCACCCCCACAGGCAGCCTGCCCTCCACCTCTGCCAGCCAGCCCTGCAGGGGGACAGCATCAGGTACCCAGTGCCACCCCCAGGGGCTGAGTGTGGCTGCAGCTCCCTGCAGGTCTCTTCCCATACCTCAAACTTCTGCACCTCCAGTTGCAGCTTCTCAATGTTCTGCCCAAGCTCTGCCAGCCTCTGCTCCACACTGGCAGCATCTCCCAACTGAGGGTTCTTGCTGTACACATTTTTCATCCTGGTTAAGGCATCTCTGAGGGAGAGGAGAAGCAAAAGTGTGAGAGTGTCTGGAGGCAGCCAAAGGAGAGCAGCCTGCCCCTGCCCTGCTCTGTGACAGGCAGCTGAGAGGATCCAGACAGAGGCTGTGGCCCTGAGTGGAGTCAGCTGCAGCAAGTGCCACGATGCACCCTGGCAGAGCTGGCAGAAGGTGACAGCTTCACCTGCAGTGTGAGGTGACACAGACACTGTCCACAGGCCAATCCCTGCAGGCTGCTCAGTCCAGCTGCAGCTGAGGGCTCTGCAGAGGGCAGGGCTGGCAGCAGCAGCCTGGGCAGAGGCCCTGCTGTGCTGTGCCAGTGCAGACAGCCCAGGGCTGCTGATCCCAGCTCCCCCTGGCCTGCTTGGAGCCTGCTAGCAGAAAACAGTTGAAGCCCTGGGCTGTGGCCTCCTGCAAGGCAAGAGCAGGGACTGGGCCTGGCTTTAGCCTGCCACATTCTTTCTGTAGCAGAGCATCTGCCTGCTGACCTTGGGGAAGGGAGGAACAACAAAAGCTGATCTGGTAGCCATTGCCACAAACAGCTTCAGCCTGCTAGAGGAACACCAGCCCAGCCCTAGTGCCCAGCTTGCACCACTGGCATCCACCAGGGGCTGCAACCCAGTGCAGAAACAAGGAGCAGGAGCTGGAAGTGGGCACACGCAGAGCAAACATGCAGAGCTAAGCAGGACTCTGCCTGCTGCAGTTTGTCTCCTGCAGCCCAAATGAGGAGCAAAGTCCTTACCTCACACTGCTTAAAGCAAAGCCAGACCCAGGTGGTCTGTGCTTGCCACAGCACAGTGACAGAGGGACCCTGGGCCACTCAGGGTCACCTCCAGCCTGGTGAGTTAGCAGCATCTGCATTGGGCTCTCTAGGGGCTGTCTCCTACCAGCCCAGGTGCCAGGTACCTGAGCTTTCAGAGAGGGCAGCTTAAAGGCCTGCCAGGACGAATGAGGCACAGCAAGGGCAGGCCTAACCTGGCAGATGCCTTCACAGAGCCTCCAAGAGAGTCTGTGGAGCTCTGATGGACAGCACTGACCCCAGCCAGGCTGAGGCTGAGCTTGCAGGGAATGCAGATGAGCATTTCCCAGCTGGGAGGGGCAGGCCTCAGGAGCTGCTTCCCTGGCACAGCCAGGGCTGCTTCCCTGGCACAGCCATTCACAGCCTTGCTCCAGGCATGAGCTGGGGGCAGGAAGGTTAAGCTGAGTCCCACGACTCAAGTTAACAATCTCCACATTTCTGAGTTTCCCACCAGCCCCTGGACAATTGCAGCCCTGTGCCTGCCTCTGCTCTGTGCAGGGGAGGAGGAGTGTGGGTGGCAGGAGTCAGACTGCTCTGTGCTGGGAGCCCCAAGGGACAGGGCTGCAATCAGAGGACCAGCAGGAGTTTAACTCTTGCTGCACTGCTGGGGCTGCTTCCTAGGCCAGTTCAAAAGAACCTTCAGTTCTGCTGATTTAAAACCTGCTCTTAACCTGGGGTTGACTCCAGAACCATAGAATGTTGGAAGGGACCTTAAAGCTCATCCAGTTCCAGCCCCCTGCCATGGGCAGGGACACCTCCCACTAGCCCAGGCCATGCCAAGCCTCACTCAGCCTGGCCTGGAACACCTCCAGAGTCCTTAGAATGGCTCAGGTTGGCAGGGAGCTCAGAGATCATCTGCTGTGGAGGCTCTTTTCTGGGAAGAGCATCAGGTGAGCTCAGAGCCTTGCTCCTCTCTGCTCTCTCAGGCTGTGGTTTGTCCTGTGTGAGCCTGCAGACTCCAGCTCTTGCTGGAGAGCTTTGCCCTACCTTTGATCCAGCTCCTTCTGGATGTCCCTGTTTAGCTCATCCACCTTTTGCTGAAGTTTCTTTCTCCTCTGCTCAGGTGGAAGATTGCTGAAGTCTTCTGGCCCTGCTCCCTGCAGAGTGGAATGGAGAGGGAGGGATAAGGAAAAAAAAAGAACAATCTGAGCCTGAAAGAATCCTTCAGGATTGCATTTGGAAAGCAGGTCACAAAGACCTGTGCAGAGTCAGTGGCCTGAAGCATTGCTTGGGTTTGTAGGGAGAGTTTGCAGCCCCCAGGGTGTGTGGGGGACATGGGAGAACCCCAGCAGCACCTCCCAGTTCCCCCAGCTGCAGACTGGCTCAGCTCAGCAGCAGGGCTGAGAATCCCTCTTCACACACAGTCACCACCACGCTCCATGGCACAGTGCCACTCCCATGCCAAGCTGCTCTTCCCTGCCTGCCCTGCTCCAGGCACCTCCCTGCTGCTCCTGTGTCACACACTTGTCACATGCACCAACTGCTGCCCTGCCCTGCTCCAGTGCAGCCAGTTTGTGCCAGGGCTAAGGCCCCAGAGGAGCTGCCCTGGGGGGGTTCTGCAAGGTCAGGACATGCTGCAGGCTCCCACATAGAAGAGTAATTCAGGAGTTCCAGAGCCATGGAACAGCTGCAAGTGAGAGCCACAGACAGCTGAGGAGCACAGAGGGCTCCTGGGTGGGGTTCTGCTTGCAGGGTCCCTTTCTGCCCTCACACTGCTCTGCCTCAGTGCTGCAGCAGGGGACACAACCTCCCCCCCCAGCACTTCCCAGTGCCACCAAGCTGTGCCTGGTGAGAAGCCAAGGGCACAGCCTGGGCAGGCTGCCCTGGGGGCACATCAACACCAACTAACACTGATTAGTCTCACCAGACAGGAATGAGGCTCCTGCCCCTACCCTTGCAGCTGTCCAGGGCTGCCCTGGCCCACGGGGAAGGGCTGAGAAAGAAGAGGCTGTGCCAGGAGCAGCTGCTGGGCTGCAGCTGTGTATGGGAGCAGAGAGGTTGAGCAGCCCCAGCCAGGACCCAGGAGGAAGCTGCCAGCAAGGCTCTTCCCTCCACCTGAGCTGCAGGTGGGGCTGAGCCCTCTGCACATCTGTGCCCTGGCAAGGATTTCTTCCTGTGCAGGGAGGCTTTAGCCCTGCTCACACCAGCAGGACAGCAACAAACAGTCCCTGGTACAAATGCTTTGGGCAGCCAGGATGGGGGCTTGGCAGCAGCCAAAAGGAGGAGGTTTGCAATGATCTCCATGCTTGAGCTGTCCCTCAGACCTACTGCAGGTCCTCCAGGAAGCAACATTGCTAATGGGGCCCAATGGGCAGCAGCAGGACTCCTGCAGGGCTCCAGCAGGAAGCTTTCATGGCCTGCACACCTCTGAAGCTGCCATGGACAGGAGAGGTCCACGGTGATGCAGCCAGGGACAAGATGTGTGGGGAAGAGAGAGCCTAAGGACACTGCCTGGAGAGGAGGGAGAAAGCTTCCAGCTTGGGCTCTGTTGCAGCTCCTCTAAGAAACCTTCCAGCAGCTGCAGCTGGGACCCCCCCAAGCTGCATCCAGTGCCTCGTGGCTCTCACATGCTGGCATGCAGGGGGGCAGGCAGCAGCTGCATTCAGGCTGTGAGTGGCCTCTCCGAGGGCACAGGAAGGTGGAGAAGCTGCCAGGGTGTGGAGCAGCTCAAGCAGCAGCTCCTGTGAGGAGCTCAGCAGACAATTTGCTGTCCCCAGTGTGTCCCCTCCCATCCCTTTCCAGCTCCCATCTTACCGTGGGGTCAAGAAACCTTCCCAGCTGCATCCCAGAGAGCCCTCGGGGCTGGCAGCTGGCATCTGCAGCCCCCAGGGGCACCAGGGGTGGGTGAAGGCTGCCAGCACAGCCCAGGGTTAGTGGCTGCAGCACTACCTGGGGCTGTGAAAGGTAGGCAGGAGTGGGCAGAGCCAGGGGGACCTGGGCACAGGCAGCAAACTTGGCTGCCTTCCATGGGCACTGCCCCCGGGGAAGGTCCTGTGGGCACGCAGCCCTCTGCAGCTCGCTGCGATTCAGTTCAGTTTAACAAAATTATTTGTTTTCATTTTAAAAGTTATTTCATTTGTACTTAATTTTGTTTACTTTTTAATTTTTCATTTGGTATTTTTAATTTAAAATTTAAAATCTTATTCTTTGTAAATTTAATTTCTTTTTCTGGGGTTATTTTCTAATAGTTTAAAGTTTAAATTCATTTATAAATTTAATCTTTAAAAAATTTAACTTAATTGTACATTTAAAAAAAAAATTTCACTTTTCCCAATTTAGCTTAATTTTTATTTTAAAATTTTTTCTCATTTTTTTCATTTCACTTCAATTAGAAATATTTTTTTACTTTTCCCAAGTTTTATTTAATTTCAATTTAAAATTATTTTTATTTTAATTTTCCCCCAAATTTTATTTAATTTCAATTTTTAATTTTTCAAAATTTTATCTAATTTCAAATAGTTTCTATTTTATTTTTCCCAAACTTTATTTTATTTAATTTTTTTCCACATTTTATTTCATTTCAATTTAAAATTTTTATTTTAATTTTCCCAATTTTAATTTTCCCAATTTTTATTTCATTTCAATTAAAAATTATTTTTCTTTTAATTTTCCAATTTTTTATTTCAATTTTTAATTTTCCAAAATTTATTTAAATTTAAAAATTTTAATTTTCCCAAATTATTTCAATTTTTAATTTTTCCAACATTTAATTTCAATTTTAAATTTTTTATTTTTCCAAATTTTATTTCATTTCAATTTTAAATTATTGTTGTCCCATTTTAGTTTCAATTTAAATTTTTTAAAATTTCCCCCAAATTTTATTAATTTCAATTAAAAATCATTTTTATCCAATTTTTGTTTTGATTTTTATTTTTTAAAACTTTCCCCCCAAATTTTAATTTCAATTTAAAATGTTATTTCCTTTTATTTTTTTTCCCCCACCCAATTTAATTTCATTTCCATTTTAAATTAAAAAAAAAAATTTAACTTTATTTTTATTTCCCCAAATTTTATTTCATTTCAATTTTAATTCAATTTTAATTTAAAATGTTATTTCATTTTATTTCTCTTTCATTACTCTTCCTTCCCACTCCATTCTCTCGATGCTTTACTGCGCTCTCGGGCAGCAGCAGAATTCCTTCTACGTTTTCATAGCCCCAAGGATTCTACCGAGTGATAACTAAGCTATAAATGAAGTTAATTCATTAGCAGCTGATTAGGAAGGCTGAGTCGTGATCACCTCCAGCAGCCTCCAGACCTGCGCGTTCAGAGTGATCTGAGGAACAGCGAGAAAGCAAACACAGATTGGGCAGGGGCAGGGCACACACAGAGGGAAGGTGCTGAGGACAGGACAAACCATGCTGAGATGTGCTTACCAGCTTGAGAGAAAGCTTCGTGGGGGAGTTGGAGAGATACGGGGAGGGGAGAGAGAGAGAAAACAAAACAGTGCATCAGTAGGAGAGGACTCCCCCGGCGGCTCAGCACCACCGACACGAGCCCGTCGCTGCTGGGCGGCAGGATGGGCACCGCCGACGGGGCTGTGCCAAAGTTCACAAGAGACGCCGGAGCCCCCTGCCAGCTGCTGCTCCGCGGCCGCGCAAAGCGGCTCCGGCTCCAGCTGTGCTGCACCGCTGCAGGGTAGGACCTGCCCGGGGCTGCCTCCTTGGCAGCAGCCGCAGCGAGGGTGGGATTGGATTGCCCTCGGCAGCAGCAGCCCTGGTGAGGAGCAGCCCTTGGAGCTCGCAGGCGGCTGCGGAGCGGAGCTGCGCCGGGGGGCAGGCAGCAGCTGCCCGGTGCAAGGGCTCCAGAGAAGGGGCACACGGCCCCGGGGCTCCCGCGGCAGAACGCACCGAGGGGGCTGCAGGGATCTCGGCTCTCAGGCTTTTCTCCCGGGGACAGTGTCCCTCAAAGTCCCCTCGGACGGTGCCTGCTGCTGCCTGGGCACTCAGGCTCCTGCTCTCGGACCATTTAACAACAAAGCCTCCGAAGTTCTTTGGCCACGGAGTCAGACGAGGGCAGGACCAAGGAGAGAAACCTCCAAAATCGCTGCTCTGACAGCGTGGAGAGCTCCTCAAGTGGCACTCGTGAGGGCACTGAGCCCAGCCCTCAGCTCCCACTTCCTCTGGAAAGGCTGAGCAAAGCCTGCAGAGCAGCCCGGCTCGTCCCTGCCCCCCAGCCCTGGCACACCCAGCTCTCAGCAGCCCGCACAAGACGTGTGTGCCCGGGCAGCTGACTGCCAAAGGTGCCAGGGGTGCTGGCAGCTGCCACTCCGGGGGTTCTGAGGGACAGGGAGACCAAGAGTGCTGCACTGCTGCTCTCTTCCGTGCCACGGGGCACAGGGAGCTGCTGCTTGGGTCTGCAAAGGGAGGGCCCAGCCTGCAGCCAGGCTGCTGCTGCAAGCTGCACTCTGCCCGTCCCAGCAGCCCTCTGGAGCTCTGAGATGCTCCAGCTGCTAAGGGCACATCCTCGGTGCCACAGGCAGGTGGAGCAGGGAGCTGAGATCGCCTCCGCGGGGAGCCCTCAGGAGCTGTCTCCACTCAGAGCTCTGTTAGCTCTCTGATCCTGCAGGGTTTGGGTAGCAACCCCAGGGTGGCTCCAGCCCGTGGGGGCTGTGCCAGCAGGGCTGTAGAGCTCCCATTTCCCAGGAGGAGCCATCCCCAGCAGCAGCCAGGCACGGGGAAATCTGCCCTTGGAATGGCCAACAGTGACCCCCTGGGCAATGCACAGCAGCTCAGCACCCCGCTGGGGAAGCACACACATGGGGGCTGTCACAGGGGAGAAATCCACTCTCTGAATTTGGAAAAAGAGAGGAAAAAAGAAAAAGCAAAAAGCAGCAAAGAGCCCCAAAGCATGGAGGGGAGAGTGAGGCTGGAGGGGCCGGGCAGGAGCTCCGAGCCGGCGTGGGCAGCTCTCCTTGGCAGGATTGCTCTGGCACTCCTGTGAACTTTAGCATAGACATGACCAGCAGGAGCTGAGCTCCTGGGCACAGAACACCAGACAGGACTGATGGAGCAGGCCCAGGCCCAGCCTGCACCTACGAAGCACTCTAGAGAGGCACAGAGGTGGCTGCTACATGCGCTACGCTCTCACTACTCGCTCTACAGGCACTGCTGGGGCAGCTCGGCAGGGCTGCTCTCCTGCTGCAAAGTCAGCTCCTTGCAACAGGGCTGCAGACACTGGATGCCCAATTCTTGTGCTGTTAAATATCACCAAAAGGAACATAAACAAAACAGAGACCTTATTAATAGCATTCCCCAATGGAGCATCAGGGTTGTCCCCACCAATGCAAGTCACCAAGCAGCTCGTGGACTGCAGACAAGGTTATGCTGAAACAAGCCAGAGCCACAGCTTCCCACCCCGGGCTCTGAGCATCCTTCTGCAGCAGAGCAGTTCAGTTTCTACAAACCAATCTAAGCAGACTGGAAGGAAAACTGCATGGAACACTAAGTGACTACTTTGGGCTACTCTGTTGGGCTTTCACAGCTAGAAACTTGCTCGCAGCTCCTGGGAGAACAGAGGAGTTGCTCCCACCAGCCCCAAAGGACCAACATTCAGTCAGACTTTTCTTCAGCAGGAGCAAATCCGTTTCAAGCTGTCAGTCTAAAACAAGTCTAGCAGGGGCAATGGAGAGCCTAAGAGCCACAAGCTTCAATAACACATGAGAGCATGAGGGGCAGCAGGGCCATGTGTTATCAGACAGTCACGGCCACTAACCTCACTTACAGAGAGCAGGGCTGCAATCCAGCTCTGGCCTGCACACAGCCAAAGGGCGTTTTCTTTCTTGGGGTCCTGGCACAGTCTCCCCACACTCTGCTTTAGAGTGCCTAGAGGTCAGGGATCTGGATTCCATGAACCATCCTGATGACAGATGGCTCAGGGAAGCTGCAGAAAGCTCATGGGGAGCTCCACCAGCAAGGCACAGGATGTGTCCCTGCACTGCAGGGCACCAGGGGCTGGCTCAGGATGCTCAAGACCAGGCTGGCTGAGGCCTTGAGCAGCCTGGGCTGGAGGGAGGTGTCCCTGCCCAGGGCTGGGTTGGAGCTGGATGAGCTTTAAGGTCCCTTCCAGCCCAAACCTTTCCATGAATCCGTGAAACAATTTGGAGCGAACGCCTGGAACCTGCTTTGCTGCCCACGCCCAATTTCACAGTTCCAGCTGCTTGGATGGTGCCAATTTCAGCATTTCCAGGACTGGCAGACATCTCTGCCCTGCACACAGTAAAAGAGCTGCAGCTTGTCCTCCCCCAGCTCCCTTTTTACCTCTTTCCAAGCACACCTCCACGGCACACTACGGGCGTTGTAAGTGGGGTTAGCGACTGTGCAGCGACGGCATGGGCTGAGCACACCATACAGGCACTTACAACATACTCCCTAGCCTCAAGGGCACACGTGGGGGTCCCTAAAGTCCTCTTCATCAGCTCTTTGTGAATATACAAAGACTGTGTCTGCTGCTGAGTCAGCAAGAGAAAACAAATCCGTTACGGTGGAGACCAACGCGGCACCTCCTGCGGCGAAGGGCAGCAGGGCTGAGCCTACCCTGCAAGGGCAAGGTGGAAGCTTCCCAAGTGGAGAGCAAGAGTTTAGCATTCCCACAGCCCCCAGACATGTCCCATCTTTACACACTGAACAGACACACAGGGCCAGAGCACATCTCAGTGCTGCCACCAGCCAGGGCTGCGCCCAGCCCACCCGGCAGCAGCTCCTGGGCTCGGCACAGCCAAGGCCCTGGGTTGGAGCAGGTGGTCCCAGGGGCAGGGAGCAGGGCAGGCAGGAGGGGGCTGGTTGAGTTTTGCTGTTTCTGCATGCCCATGGAACAAGAGAGGAGAGGGGAGGGGCCAGGCCGACAGGGAGGTGTCGAGGGAAGGGGACAGCCCCAGCTGGGGCGGAGGAGTCACCACACTGGGGTGAAGCCAACGACCTCCACTGCCAAGGAAACCACTCAGGTCCTCCACGTGCCTTTGGGGAGGGGGTTCTGACAGTGCCCCCTGTGCCCCAGCTCCCAGCCCTGTCCTCTCTGCAGGCTCCCAGCAGCTGATGGCAGCCAGTGGCAGTGCCCGAGCTGCCAGCGCTGCCCTGGGCTGGGTTAGCTCAGCAGCTCTGCAGGGAGGTGCTGGGGCTGCTGCTGTGGCAGTCCAGCAGTAGCAGCCAGAATGGAGACCAAGCAGCAGATACTGAGCTTGGTTTGTCCTCCAGCTAGAACAAGCAGGGCAAGCACAAACCCACCCATGACTTGTGCAAGGCCTTCCTCATCTCCTGCACTCCTCTGCCTGCACCTTCCCTACAGAGTCAGCCCTGAGCAAGTGCTCCACTGCACCACCTCTGCCACAGCTGCTTCAGCCATGGGCTTGTGTGCAGACCCAGTGCCCTCCTCTGGAGAGGAGCTTCCCTCTGCCCTCCTCAGCTCTTCCACCAGATGCCAGCCCAGCAGTGCTGGCACTGCTGCTCCTGAGCAGGGCTCAGTGCTGGGGGTGGACAGAAGCCACTCACTTGTCTGAAACCAGCAGGACTTGGGGGTGGCTCTGGTTTGGTCTTTGCCTGGTTGGAATGGTTTTACCTCTGGAGGTCACCTGGCACTTCCATGAGCTTCCAGTCTCATTTGTCTAACACAAACCACCCAAGAAAAGTGACCCTGACAGCTGCTATGTGAGAGGCAGCAAACTGCAGAGCTCTGCAGCCTCCCCTGCTCCACCTCCAGAGGAACAAACCTGCCCTTGGGCAGCTCAGGACCTTCTCCCTTCCCCAGAGCAAAGCACCAGAAAGGTCCTTTTTGGGTTCTGCAGGTCCCATGAAATGGCAGTTCCTCAGCTCAGGCTGAAGCCCACCCCTGCCCTCTTGGTGTTCCCATGTCCAGCCTGCAGCAGATGGGACAGAACCCTGCAGCACCTCCCAGTTCTCTCTAACCCACCCCTGAAGTCCCCTCTGAAATCACCTCCACCAAGTGGCTTTGGGCTGCCCAGAGGAGTCACTTCCTTGCTGCTTGTCTGCGCCAGAGAACCTCCTGGAACTGAACACTTCTGGCCCCTTCCTGCCACTCTGATAAGAAGAAAACCATTCTAAGGACCTCAACCTAGGAGCCAGAGCCATGCAAGGTCAGCAGTTCCCCAGCACAAGGCCAAGTGCAAGCTTCTGGGAAGATAAAAAACTCCTTCTTGGCTGAGAAATGGAAAGTTTTTGTCTCAGGGATCTGTGGTTTTGCTTACTGCTCATGAAGGCCATCAAGGCCTGAACTGAACTCAACAGAAACACTTCCAGAGCAGCTGCCCAGCTCAGGAGCAGAGCTGCTGGGCTGGGAAAACTCAAGCTTGTGTCTTCTGCCCCAAGAGCAGTGATGGAGGCAGGGACACTGTGCTCAGAACAGGGGTGATGGGTCACAGAGTGCTGATGCAGACTCATCTAGCCCCAGGCTTGGCCATGGAGGGCTTCTGTGCCCCCAACAATGGGCAAAGCAGCATCTAGCCCAGGCTGCACTTGGGAGCTCCTTGGCCATGCAGCAGAGGGAACTCAGCTGCCCACTGCTGGGGCAAGTGTGTCTGAGGGATCTGCCTGCAACCAGAACTGCTTCCTCAAACCCTTCCTGATTTACTCTCCTTCTCCTGTCACTGAGGTGCAGCTGAACCCACCCTGAGAGGGGAAAACTTCTGCCCTGGGGGCAGACAAGGTGCAGCACCAGGGCCACAGCAAAGCTCTGCCTGCTGCTCCTCCAAAGGCTCTCTGCCTGCACAGAGCCACCAAACCAGGGGCTTGGACTGCACCACTCAGCTCTTCCTGCCACCTTTGGACAATCTCTCCTCTCCCCCAGCCCTGCCTGGGCCCTTTCCAACAGCAGCTGAACTTTTTGTGGTTTCACTGCGGGGGTTTGGACTACGAATGGCTGGGCAGAGGTTTGGGATTCCTTGGATTTGTCTGCCCGTGGGGAGGGAACACCACAGGGACTGGTTCAAACATGGAGGCTTCACAGAACAGAAGGTGCAGTAAAAGCCTGAGGAGGGAAGGGAAGGGGTGGGGAGAAGAGAGAGGAATCCAGAGCAGGACTTACCCCACGCTTTAGGCTCCTGAAGCAGTGGATTTTGGGTTTGGAGGTCATGAACTCGTTGAAGCGGTGGGAGAGGGGTTCCTTTGGCTGCTTGGGAGACTGGGGGCCGTTGGGAACAGCAGAGGGTGAGGCAGAGGCAGGGGGAGGAGGAGGGGGCTGATGGGGGGATGTTAAAAGGGACATAAGCTACGTGTAAGAGATGGAGAAGTGACAGAATAAAAAAAACCAAAATAAAGAGATAAAACACAAAACAAAACAGGCATCAAAACCAACACTCCAAACCCAGGGGGGAAAATAAACCAATCCAATAATTAAACATTAAAAAAAAAGGCCATGGCTCAAGAGAGGGGGGCAGGGGAGGGGGGCAGCAGCACTCGAGGGGGGTGTTAGATGGAGGATGTGGTGGAGGTTTAAGCAGTGGTGCTAGCAACAGAGTCTGTGGAGGGGAAGCTCATGCAGGCTCCCATGCAGTGCCCCCCCAGCCATTGCCCTGTTCTGCTCTGGGGACAGCTCAGAGGAAATGCACATGGGGAGAGCTTTCAAGTACCTGAATTTAAAAGGCTCAGGTAAGGAAGGTACCTTAGTGCCCAGCAGAGTTCCTACCATCTGGAAGACAACAAACCAGATCCCTTCCTGCTTCCAGGCCCTGCAGCAGGCTGCCCCTCACCACTGCTGCTGTGGATCTGCTCAGCCCTGGCCTCGCTGCCTGGCTCCAGTGATGGAAGCACCAGAGAGAGCTCCCCCCTGGCACCACCAAAGACCTGTCTGGGGAGATGCTTTTTTGCCTCTGATTCGCAGCAGAGGTTTGGGAAAGCTCACAGCAAGGCTGAGACCAAAACACCAAAGCTTCTCTGGGCTTCCATCAGTGACAACCAACCCAGCCCAGTCCCCCTGACACACTCTGGTGGCCCAGGTGAATGCTGCCATGCACTATGGTGTCAGAGGTGGCAGTGGGATGGGAGAGGGCTGGATGGGGACAGCAGCTCGGGAGGACCTGCCCAGGTCTGTTAGTTCTGCTCCATTAGTGGTGCTCAGGAAGGAGGAGCCCCAGCAGCCCTGCCCCAGCCACCCACCTGCGGGCACAGGCTGAGGAGACAACACAAATGAGAAGCCAAGGAGAGGTTCAGAGGGCTCAGAACAGTGGTGCCAGGGGAAGGCTCCCCACGGGACCCAGGTTAGTTGGCACACATGGCACTAGCTCAGCGGTTTACAACTCCTGAGTTAGGAACAGGAATGACCATGGCAGAGATGTGACAACTGAAGTCAAATGAACAGTAAAACTGCAACGGAATTAAGGAAATCATACAAGGAAAAACAAAACTCTGAAGACTTAAAGAAACTTAAATAACCAAAGACTACACCAAACAGCACAGCAAGACATCAGCTACCAACTTCTGAACTCAGAAGCCTCTTTGTGCCCAGTCCCGCCAGGACGGAGCTCCCTGGCATCCACACCTAGCACCGAGCTCAGCTCTGCAGCTCAGTACCTTATTTTTCTTGATGAATGGCCACAGCTTGCCCTTGGACTTGCTCCCAAACTTGGGCTCAGACTTGCCATCCCCCCTGGAGTTGGAGAGGCTGGACTCAGACACTGTCCGCTTCATCGGCTGCGTGAAGTCCTCGAAGTCGACGTCCCCCGGGGGCTCAAACCCTGATTTGAAGGCTTCTATCACCAGCTGAGAGTCCTGCAATGGCACAAGGTGGAACAGCGCTGATCTGGCGGCTTCTATCACCAGCTGAGAGTCCTTCAATGGCACAAGGTGGAACAGCTCTGATCTGCAGGCTTCTGTGACCCAGCTGAGTCCTGCAATGGCACAAGGGGGAACAGTTCTGATCTGAAGGCTTCTGTGACCCAGCTGAGTCCTGCCATGGCACAAGGGGGAACAGCTCTGATCTGGAGGCTTCTGTGACCCAGCTGAGTCCTGCCATGGCACAAGGGGCAACAGCTCAGGCTCCCCTCGGGTCAGAGGTGGGTGGTACAGAGAAGCAGTAGAGGGACAAGCAAGTTTGTCACAGTGATCATTCTCATCCCTGGGACCCTGCCAGAGGCCAGGAATGACAAATGGTAGGGGTTGGAAGTGCCCTCTGGAGATCATGGAGCCCAACCCTCCTGCCAAGGCAGGGCCATCTAGAGAAGGTCACACAGGAGCACGTGTGGGTGGGAGGCAGCTGTGCCACCACTGCCCACTGAGACCAGCCTGTGGGGCTGCCACTGCTGTGGATTCCTAGCCCCTGGTACCAGGACAGGGCTCTAAGACCAGAGAACTTCTCTTGGACTCCTTTTCACTGCCATGATGTGTTCTGAACCCCAGTCCCCAGGATGTGCTCTAACCAACTCCCCAGGCACAGCCCAGCAGCCTCCCAAAAAGGCTCTGCTGGGTGCAGCTCTAAGGCCCAGCTGCTGAAGTGCTGAGTGCAGGGAAGGGCACAGCCAGCAGCCCACACTGGGCAGGTCTCCAGCCTGTGCCAGTCAGGATGCTGCAAGCTGGGAGCAGCACTGGCTGCAGCCTCAGCTTCATGGTGGATCCCAAATAAACAACCCAGGGACACAGAGCAGGGCAGCTCCAATCTGTTACTGCCTCTCTGAGACTCCAGCCCACTCTGCAGGTGTCACAGACCAGGCTCTGCTCACAATCCAGCAGCTAAAAAGCAGAGGGCTTTGGTGGGCTGAGGGCAAAGCTCCAGAGCTGTCACCACAGCCCAGGCCACTGCAGCTCACAAGAGGAAACTCAGCACTCCTCACTCCAACCTTCTGCTTTTCCTTCTAAGGCCATCAGAGAGGCTGTGCCACAGCACACAAACATCTGAGCCTCCAGAGGAGCATCCCCACCCTGCTCTGACCCAAGGGGACCTTGCTGCTTTGAAGGCATTGCCCAGATTCTGCTGATGTCTGCAGGTAGCACTAGAGGAGGACTCTGGTGGGAGAGCTGCAGAGCTCAGGCTGAGCTGAGCAGAGCACAGCTACAGGAGCAATGTAGAGCCTTCATGGGCTTGTGAGGGGTAAATTAAACCTTTAAACCCCTGAGCTAGCAGCTGCCCTGTGAAATCCCTGCTCAGTTTGCAGGGGGCAGAGGAATCCTCTCCATGAGCTCATCAACACTGCCCCAAATCTAAATACTTGAAGCCATTTTTCTACAGCAGGCACAAATGCAAGATGAAGAAGGAAGAGACAGCCCCAAGGCTACATCCAGCACCCACTGCTGCTCCATGCTCTGCACACAGCTCTCCAGCTGCCCTCCTTTGTTTCAGTGCTCCTTCCATGGACTCAAAGCTTCCCTGCACCACAGTGGAGCTAAAAATAACCTGCAGGCTGCATCCATCACAGAGACAATGTCATAACAGGAACTCCAGAGCCCACAGCAGCTTCACTTTATCTGCTGCTGGAGCCTTCTTGAGCAGGTTCTGCACAGCTTCACCCAGCAGCCACCACAGCTCACCCCTGCAGGGTGACCTCTGTGCTGAGCTGGGAGGAAAAGGAGATGGAAAAGCTGCAGATGTAAAGCTGCAGCAGGAACAGGGCTGAGCAGCAGCCCTAGGCAGCTTCTGCTGCTCCTAGCAGGAGCTCTGCCCACCCCAGAGAGGGCATGAAGCAACCCTCTGCTTGCAGCTCCACATGCAGTGACCAACCTGAGCAGCTGGGCAGGAGGCAGAACTTTGCCATAGCTATGCTGTAAAGGAAACAGCAAATATGGAATCTGTCCTCATGGCACCCTGGTTCTTAACAGCATCCAGTGATACATGGGCCCTGGGGAAGAGTGACAGCATCCAGTGACAGGAGGGCTCCAGGCAGACCTCGGAGCTGCACTTCAATACCTGCAGGGTCCTGCAGGCAGGCTGGGGAGGGACTGCTCAGAAGGGGCTGTGGGGACAGGTGAGGGCACAGTTTGGAACTGGAGCAGGGCAGAGTTAGGCTGGACAGCAGGAGGAAACTCTGCACGGTGAGGCTGGGGAGAGACTGGCACAGGCTGCCCAGGGAGGTGGCTGAGCCATCCCTGGAGCCATTCAAGATCAGCCTGGATGTGTCCCTGGGCAGCCTGCTCTGGTTGGAGGTATCCCTGCTGGCTGCAGGGGTTGGACAAGATGCCCTCTGAGGGTCCCTTCCAAGCCACTGCAGTCTGTGGAGCTGAGATCTGCTCTCTCTGCCTCTTCTCCCACCCTGCAAGAGCAATGCTCCCACTCCTTGGCTTCCTCAGCTGCTCTGCAGGAGCTGAGCAGGAAGGGGAGGGCTCAGTTCAGAAGTGCTGCCAGCCCAGGCCACTGCCAGGCCGTGGGCACTGAGCAGCTCAGAGCAGACTGCAGTGAAGAGGGGGCTTGGGCAGCTCCGAGAGGCAGTGTGCCACAAGCTGCTTGTGTCTGAAGCACTAATGGGAGCCACGAGAAGAGCTGAAGGAGCTGAAGGAGCAAGCAGAGGCTTCACTGACAAAGGGAGCAGCAGCCCTTGTGCTAACTGCGACAGGCAGCTGGAGGCAGCTCTCCGGCAGCCTTTTGACTAGGGAGGCTTCTTTCAGCTCCTGCAAGGATGGGCAGAGATCTGCCAGAGCTCCTTTACAGCTTGCCAGAAGAGCTCACAGCTGCAGACAAAGATCTGAGAGCAAAGCAGAGGCTTTGCCAGAGCTGTTTGTGGCGATTTCTGTAGCTGGCACTTGAAGCCCTTCCACTATCACCAGAGTAACTGGAATCCATTCCTGCAGCACTCAGTGCTCTGCCTGTTGGACACAGAACTCATCTGAATAAGAATTGGTGATTAGCAGGGACCTGGAACTCTGCCCAGCAGCTTCCTCATTCTGTGCAGGAGCCTGGTTTGCAATCAGAGGGTTTCAGAGATTAATTATTGCAGCGAGAGGCTGCTGCTGGAAGGGAAAAACAAGAAGGGAGAAATGTGGATTTGTGGCTGCTCAGTGGGTCTGGGAAACAATCTGAGCACTTCCTGCCTCAGACAAAGCAGCCTGGGGGCAAGAAGCTGCTCTCTGTTAGTCCTGTGACTGCACAGCTCTCCTGCTGCTGCCTTCACCCAGAGCTGAAGTCCCCACACAAATGATCAGTGCTGANCTCACGCTGCGGGGGGCGCAGGGAACGCAGGGGGCGCAGCACTCACGCTGCGGGGGGCGCAGGGAACGCAGGGGGCGCAGCACTCACGCTGCGGGGGGCGCAGGGAACGCAGGGGGCGCAGCACTCACGCTGCGGGGGGCGCAGGGAACGCAGGGGGCGCAGCACTCACGCTGCGGGGGGCGCAGGGAACGCAGGGGGCGCAGCACTCACGCTGCGGGGGGCGCAGGGAACGCAGGGGGCGCAGCACTCACGCTGCGGGGGGCGCAGGGAACGCAGGGGGCGCAGCACTCACGCTGCGGGGGGCGCAGGGAACGCAGGGGGCGCAGCACTCACGCTGCGGGGGGCGCAGGGAACGCAGGGGGCGCAGCACTCACGCTGCGGGGGGCGCAGGGAACGCAGGGGGCGCAGCACTCACGCTGCGGGGGGCGCAGGGAACGCAGGGGGCGCAGCACTCACGCTGCGGGGGGCGCAGGGAACGCAGGGGGCGCAGCACTCACGCTGCGGGGGGCAATCTCCTCCGCGGCCTTGGTGATCTCGTCCAGGCACTTGCCGATGATGGGCGCCACCTGCCGGTCCACCTCCGCGAACGTCCGCATGGACTCCCCGAGCCGCTCGATCCTGCGCTCCTCCATCTCCTGGATTTTCTGCAACGCCACAGCCCGCTCGGAGCCCGCAGCGGCAGCAGCTGCTCCGCTCCTCCCAGCACTCTGCTCTCCCGTCCTGCTGCACAGAAGCTGGGAGCCCAGGCTGGGCCAGCTGCCCTGCTGAGGCACCCAGCGGTGCCCATCCCTTCCCTCCAAGCCACTCCAGAACTCCTCTCCCACTCTTACTGGGCCTGTCCCAATTCACTTTTATGTTTAAAAAGCAAGAGCTGGGTTATAGGATCCCAGAGTGGCTCTGGCTGGAAGGGAGCTCAGAGCTCAGCTGCTGCAACCTCCCCACCGTGCCCAGGGGCACCTCTCAGCTGGGCTCAGCTGCTCAAGGCCTCACCCAGCCTGGCCTCAGACATCTCCAGGCAGGAGGCAGCCACAGCCTCCCTGGGCAGCCTGTGCCAGTGTCTCCCCACCCTCACTGGCAAGAATTTCTTCCTCCTCTCCACTTTCACTCTCCCCTCTCCCAGCTCACAGCCACTGTCCCTTGTCCTGGCACTCTCAGTCCTTGCCCAAAGTTCCTGCCCAGCTCTTCAAGCACTGGAAGGTCTCCCTGGAGCCTTCTCTTCTCCAGGCTCCAGCCCCAGCCCCTTCAGCCTGTCCCCACAGGGGGGTTCTCCAGCCCCCCTCAGCCACCTCAAGAGCCTGATCTGAAGCAGGATGCAGCAGCAGGAGCTGGTGAGCTGAGAAGCTGCAGTCATGAGCAGAAAGATTCCATTTGCTGGGCACTGCCAGGTGCATCTCATCAGCTGCCCAGCCTGTGACCCCTGCTCCCTCAAGGGCACTTCTGATGCCCCATCCCAAGGGAACAGCCATTTGCAGCTTCTGCTCCCCTACAGCCCCTTCCCTTCACCCAGCCAAGCACAGACCCTGATGCCAGGCAGCAGAACTCTGCTGGCATTTTGGTTCTTCCTTTACAGCCTCTTTGTTTCAGGCCTTTGCCACTGCCCACTGCAGAGCTGCTGTGGTGGAAGCTGCCAGGTGTGGGGCTGAGGCAGGCTGCAAAGGGCTATGAGGCTTCCCAGCTGGAATGCTGCTGCCCAGGTGCCCCAGGCACAGACATGCTCCCAGTGCCCAGCTGCAGGGCCAAGGCAGCTGAGCAGAGCATTCCAAAGGCTGTCACAATCCATCGGGACAGGTCAGTGTCACTTCCCCACAGATCACCTCCCAGAGGGACAATTCCTCCTCCCAGGCTTCTCCATCCTTCCAGAGGCTGCAGAGGAAGACTGGCAGCAGTGCCAAGACCCACCACGGAGCACCAGGCAGTGACAGTGCCCAGATGCCTGCCGCAGCCCCCGCCCTCAGCCCAGCCTGCCCTGCTGCCCTCAGCCCAGCCTGCCCTCAGCCCAGCCTCCCAGCCTGCCCTGCTGCCCTCAGCCCAGCTGCCCTCAGCCCTGCCCTGCTGCCCTCAGCCCCGCTGCCCTCACCTGGAAGATGGTGGGGATGTGTGTGTGGTAGTGCTCGTGCTGCTCGCCGTTGAACCTCTGCAGCGTGGAGCTGTACTCAGCCTTGCTGTCCTCTGCCATCTGGTGCCGCAGCTGGGCCTGCTGCCTGGCCTGGGGAGGACAGCAGAGGCTTCACTCACCCTGCCCGGGCTCCGGGGCACTCCTCACCCGCCTGCCCCGGGCAGCAGGCGGCACAGGGACCTCAGGTGGCTCTCTGCAGGCTTCAGCTCCTGGTTCCCTCCCGTTCTGCCAAACAACTCACCCATACCGAGCACAACCTCAGGGGGCCTCAGCTGCTGCTGCTGCTCTCTTAGAGAGTTCTGAAAGTTGGAGAAGCCTCCGAGGTCACCCAGCCCAACCCCAACCCAACCTCACCATGGGCACCACACCATGGCCCCAGGTGCCATGGCCAAATGGCTCCTGAACGCCTCCAGGGATGGGGACTCCAGCACCAACCTGGGCAGCCTGTGCCAACTCAGCCTCCCCACCAACCATTCTCCGCCCCACAGGCAAGCTCTGCCTGCACAGCACCACAGCAGTTTGTCCCCTCCTAGCCCCCAGAGCTGTTCTGGACACTCTCCTCACTCCACCTGCTGCTCTGCTCTCCTGGCTGGCAGGATGCTGGGCTCAAGGGGAGCCACGGGAGAGCCCTGCCATGGTTCTGCCTCACTTCTGACCCCAGGGCAAAGCCTCCTGACTCTGCTCCCACCATGCCCCCCGCAGAGCTCTTCCTCACAGCCTCGTGGTGAAGAGCAGCAGGCGAGGGCAGCCTGGGCTGGGCAGCAGCTGAGCCACAACTCCCTCCCTATTTTTACCCGCGGGGATGATTTGGTTCAGCAGAGCAGAGCACAGCACTGGGCAATTAATCTCACTTCTCTCCCTCAAGTGTCCCCAAGTGACCCTTTGCTATTTTCTGATCCCCCCTCCCAGCCCTTCTGTTCCCTGCTCCACTGCTGTCCCTTTGCTCTCTCTCCCATCTGCTTATCTCTGCTGCCTTTTCCTTCCTTGCCCGTGGCCTTCACACAGCTCTTCCTCCTCTTCCCCTCCACCCTACATCCCGTGCCCACTCCTGACATCTCCCCTCTCCCCCACTGGGCATTCACAGGGCTCCTAGCAGTCCTCCTGCCCCAGGCTGTGCCCCAAAGCCTTGCTCCAGCCTCTGCCACCCATGGGAGTGAGCCCAGGACTCGGCCTTGTAGATGAAAACTGTCCTCAGGTTGCCCTCATTTCTTGGGCAGCCTCTTCAGTGCCCGCTGCCAGCCCAGCCCTGGCACACTCCTGTGAGTGCCCAGAAGGGCTCCTGCCCAGGCACTGCCTCCGTGTCAGAGCAGTCCCTCCCAGGCAGGAGCAGGGCAGGCAGCTGGAGCAAGCACTGCAAGGCTCTGGGGTGCTGCAGGGACTCTGAACTTCAGCACCCCACGGAAGGCTCAGGGCAGGGTTCTGCTCCCAGCTGCTGCAGGCAGACAACAGCTTCCTGACAACAGATCCACAAACCCTGGCACATTTTAGTGACCAGAGCTGGATGGTAACAAACTCTGCCAGGAGGTCTCAGACCTCAGCTTACAAAGGAGCAGGCTCCCCCCTGCCCAGCTCACCTCTGCCCTTCTCTCACCCCAGCCCAGCCTCTCCTCCTGCAAGCACAGACAGCTGGAGGTGCCAGGAGCCCCTTCACATCCCTGCTACAAAACTCACTCAGGCAGCATGAGGAAATGTTGGGCAGCAGCAGGGGCAGGTGGAGAAGACTCAAACTGTAAGCAGAGAAATCAGTTTCATAGGGAGAAGGCCCCAGGCAGGCTCTCGGCCCTGCTGGCTCCTGGCAGCTGTCCCTGAGCAGGAGCTCCTGCCAAGGGGCACTGCAGAGATTTACCTGCTGCAGGGCTGCTCCCAGGAGCCAAAGCAATCCATCCCCTGCCCAAGTGCCACAGCTTGGTGAACCCTATCACCCCCACACTGCCACAGCTCTACATCAAAGGGGGCTGGGGCTCAGCACAGCCTCGCTCTGCAAACGCAGAGGTGCCCATGCACAGGTGCCAGCTGCCAGGCTGTGCCAGGCTCCCAGCACGCCCTCAAGGGCCAGATGCTGCAGATCAAGAGCCACTTGTGAGCATCATTCTCCTCCTGTAAGAGGAACCCATTGTCTGAGCTGCCCTCTGCACAGCCCAGTGCCACCCCACAGCTGGCTCCTCTGCTTCCACTGGGCATGATGCAGCTCAGGAGCCTGTGCCCCGACTCTGTGGTCAGGGCAGAACACCAAGAAACCCATTTGTGATCCATTCCCAGGCAGCTCCAGCAGGCATGGAGCCATCAGGTTTCACCTGCATGAGTGAGGTCAGTGCCTGGAGCTGTGTGGGCAAGGAGCAGACCAAATGACCTTCGCTGGCCCCAAGCGAGAGGAGGCAGCAGATGAGGAAGGAAATTTGGGCATGCTCCAAACCCAAGAATTTTGGTATGAGAGCCCCAGCAATGCTTTGTTCCTCATGGCCATCTCATGTGTCTGGCAAGCTCCAAACACTTGGAATATTTTTCCAGTGAGTTATCTGGATCTTAAAATAAAAATATAGTGAAAAAGAGTCCAGAAGCTTCTTTATTCCTTCGCTGGGGTCTGTCACTTAGGCTGCTGCCATCACTGGGCCCCTGCACTCTGCTGCAGCACAGAATGATGGAAGTGAGCTGATGACATTCAGAGGAAGGGCTGCAGTGGCCTGGAGCTGCACAGAGTCACAGCAGCTCTCCAGGAGTAATTTCTAGCTCAGGCTCCCAGCAGAGAGGTTTTTGCCTCCTTCCCTGCTCACCTCCCGTGCAGACAGCTGCAGAGGAGGGGCTGGGGGCTCCTTGCACTGGAAAGATTTGCTCTCAGCACAGTTTCTGGGAGGAAAGGCTTTGGAATATCAGGTCCCTGAAGCCATGGTCTGGTTCTCCAGAGACAAGATGGTGATGCTGGGATGCAGCTCTCAGTGGGCACACTCTGGCCTGGAGCTGGGCACCAGCTCACGTTTCCAGCCCCATGTGTGGCACCAGGCTGCAGATCCTGCCCAGCCTGCTGCAGTGCTCAGCTGAGAGAGGGGGCAGGGACTTGGAATGCAACAACATCCTCCCCTCCTTGAAGAGAGGAAAGGAGGAGGTCACTTTTCAGGAGGAAAGAGGAGGGAGGTGCCCTGGAGGCACTGGTAGGGAGAAGATGAGCAGCAGTTTGCATCCTGCACACCTGTGCAGACCTCAGAGCTGCACCTCTGAGCTGAAGGCATCCTGCAGCAAGGCTGGGGAGGGGCAAGGGTTTGAGACTGGGGCAGGGGAGGTTTAGGACAACAGGAGGAAGTTCTTCAGCACAAGGCTGGTGGGACTCTGGCACAGGCTGCCCAGGGAGACCTCATCCCTGGAGACATTCAAGATCAGTCTGGATGTGGCCCTGGGCAGCCTGCTCCAGTTGGAGGTGTCCCTGCTGCTGCAGGGGGGCAAAACACAAACCCTTGTGTGGGGCTGGCTGCAGAGCTCTGCTCCCCCAGAGCCTTGTGTGGGGCTGGCTGCAGGGCTGTGCCCCCCAGAGCCTTGTGTGGGGCTGGCTGCAGGGCTGTGCCCCCCAGAGCCTTGTGTGGGGCTGGCTGCAGGGCTGTGCCCCCCAGAGCCTTGTGTGGGGCTGGCTGCAGGGCTGTGCCCCCCAGAGCCTTGTGTGGGGCTGGCTGCAGGGCTGTGCCCCCCAGAGCCTTGTGTGGGGCTGGCTGCAGGGCTGTGCCCCCCAGAGCCTTGTGTGGGGCTGGCTGCAGGGCTGTGCCCCCCAGAGCCTTGTGTGGGGCTGGCTGCAGGGCTGTGCCCCCCAGAGCCTTGTGTGGGGCTGGCTGCAGGGCTGTGCCCCCCAGAGCCTTGTGTGGGGCTGGCTGCAGGGCTGTGCCCCCCAGAGCCTTGTGTGGGGCTGGCTGCAGGGCTGTGCCCCCCAGAGCCTTGTGTGGGGCGGGCTGCAGACCTCTGCTCCCCAGGAGCCTCTGGTGCCTGCAGCAGCTGCCAGCAGCCAGGCCCTGCCTGCCATGGGCTCTCCAGCACAGGGCCAAGGGCTCTGCTGGGAACAACCTTCTCGGGCACATTCCAGCAGCAGCAGAGGGTCAATAGGGACAGTGTCTGCTGGGGCTGCACAGACAAAACTGCAGCTCCCCGAGGCTGCTCTGGTGGGAGGGAGATGGAGAACTGAAAAGGGCAGAGAAAAGCCTTGGCTGCTGTTCAGCAGATCCACACTGAGTGGAACAGTTCCACATCTCAGCCTCTCTTGTCCAGGATGCCAGTTCCCAGTCAAAACTCTGCTCCAGTTTTCTTTCCCCTTTCTTCTCTCCCACTCTCCCCCTCCCTTCCCCTTTTCTCAAACCCAGACAGCATGTGAGCTGCAGCCCTGCCAGGCCACTGCCTGCCAAGAGAGAGCTGTCTTTGGTAAATCCAACAGCAGACTGCAATGCAAACACAAGAAACCACCCCCAGCCCTCTCCCAATTACCCAACCCCTCCAAAATAACTTAATGATAAAGGCAGACTCAGAAGCACTTCACCAATCTCAGGAATGCTCTCAATTGCTCACAGATTTTTCAGCTGCAGGCTCTGGTCCTCCCTCCAGAGCCAAGCTCACAGAGCTGCTCTGTTAGCAGCAGGCACCAGCACCAGCAGCAGCAGCAGGACACCTCTTGGTAGCAGCCACCCTGGCAGCCTCTGCAGGATCATTAATAGCAGTGGGCACTCTGCCAGGCTGCTCCAGGCTTTGATTTGCAGAGCCTCCAAATCAAGCTCCATTCCTTCCTACCCTACCATAACCACTTTGGACTCTCTGCACTGGCAGGGGACTCTGGCACAGGTTGCCCAGGGAGGTGGCTGAGGCCCCAGCCCTGCAGGCACTCAGGACCAGCCTGGCTGTGGCCCTGGGCAGCCTGCTCTAGCTGGAGGTGTCCCTGCTGGCTGCAGGGGATTCAGACAAGGTGACCTTGGAGGGTCCCTTCCAACCCAGTGCAGTCTGTGAAGCTGTGCTCAGAGCAGCCTGAAGCTGTGCAAGAGAAGAACCATTCCAGAAGAAGGAAGAACTGCAGCTTGTGCCCAGGGTCCTGAGCCACAGCAGCACCTCTCAGCTGCTCCCAGGCCCCAGGGAATGGCTGTGCCCTGGACCCAGATGTTTGCCTCCTTGCCCTGCACTAGCACCAAAGGCCCAGACTCAGCAGGCTGCAGTTCCACGAGGACATGGGGTGGGGGGGAAGGTTGGGTGGGCTTGAGGGAGGCAGCAGCAAGCAGAGCTGCACCCAGAGCCCTGGGCAGCAGTGCTTAGGTGTCTGGCACCACCAGAGGCAATGGGGTCCTGTCAGGTAGGAGTCCCAGCCCTGGGCACAGCTAATGGACAGTGCAGATTGCTGTGCTCAGAGCTGGGATGCTGGGCACAGGCCTAGCAGCTGCCCCCAAGCACTCAAACTCAGCCAGGGGACAGGCAGGGGTGAGGAGAGCTCCCAGCAGGAACTTGCTCTCCTTTAGCCCCAACTTCCCAGCTACAGGAGTCACCTGGAGCAAAAACCCACCCAGGAGCCCTCAGTTCTTGGGCAGGCCAAGAGAGCTGCTGGGAAGCTCTGGCAGAATTGGCTGCCCCCAAACCAGATTGGCTCTGCCAAGCTGCACACAAATGGCTCTGCACCAGCTGGGCCCCTGGGGATGCTCAGGGTCGTGGCATGGGCTGGGCTGGAAGGGACCTTCAGCACCATCCAGTGCCAACCCCCTGCCATGGGCAGGGACACTTCCACCAGCCCAGGCTGCTCAAGGCCTCATCCAGCCTGGCAGGAACACCTCCAGGGAGAGGGCATCCAGACACCTCCCTGGGCAGCCTGTGCCAGTGTCTGCCCACCCTCACTGGTGGAGTCCTCACCCCTGGGGGTGTTCAAGAACCACATGGATGTGGCACCTGGGGACATGATTTGGTGCCCATGGTGGGGCTGGGCTGATGGTTGGACTGGATGACCTCAGAAGGCTTTTCCAACCCAAACAACTCCATGGTTGTCAGCAGGGAGACTTCATCCCCCTCCAGGCTGCAGGAGCAGGGCACCTCCTGCCCTCATCCCCCTGGGCACCGCTCAGGGCACTCCAGGAGCCTCCCTCAGCAGCAGCATCTCTGCAGCTGTGTGCTGCAAGACTCTGCCTGAGATCCAGCTCCTGACTGCCCAAGGCAGTGTGAGTGGACAAGTCTGCTCTGGGTGACAGGGGCACACAGGCTCCTTGCACTGCACCC
>WBNM01021388.1:105186-158195 GCA_013399055.1 Ramphastos sulfuratus | reverse complement strand
AGGCCGCGGCAGGGGTGTGCGGAGGCCGCGGCAGGGGTGCGGGGAGGCCGCCTGGTGGCTCAGCAGGCTGCAGATGGACATCTGCATTGCTCCAAGTGGTTGGTTAGACTCAGGCTAATTCATCCCTCCAGCAATTCCAGCTCCTAATTACCACTTTCCAGCACCACCCAGTCCGAGGCACTGAGGAGGCTTCCTCTGGCTGCTGCCTGAACACCAACCCTGCACCGGCATCTCCTCCAGATGGGATGCACCAAGATGCCCTTGACTGGCACACTCTAACCACTGCTGCTGGGCCTGGTTGTCACTCAGGCTCCAGAGCAGCTCAGCTCTCCCTAGAGCTCTTTGGGTCCTGTGTCCCTCCCTCAGCCCTCCTCTGCCATGCAGGGAGCAGTGCAGCCTGGCACACACAGGAGCAGCACAGCCTGGAGAGTTCAGGCAGTACAGGGACTAAGCTCAACCAGCTCCTCGACACTGCTGCCTCCCAGTCCTCCCGAGCTCCCCTCAGAGCCCCGAGATGAGGAGGAAGCTGCAGTGGGTGGCAGATGCAGGCTGTGGGTGTGGTTGGGCTCCCAGGGCACAGTGACAGTGCCTGCTGACCTGGGAGGGTCCCTTCCAACCCAATGCTCTCTGAAAATCTGCCACAGCACAGGACGAAGTGGCCTCAAGTTGCAGCAGGGGAAGTTCAGGCTGGACACCAGAAGAGAATTCTTCAGCCAAAGGGTTCTCAGGCACTGGGGCAGGGCTGCCCAGGGGGGTGGCTGCACCCCCACCCCAAAGGGGTTTCAGAGAGGCAGAGATGTGGTGCTGGGGGAGCTGGGGGTGTTCAGCCTGGAGAAGAGAAGGCTCCAGGGGGACCTTGGAGCTGCCTTCCATACCTGAAAGGATCCTGCAGGAAGGCTGCAGGGAGACTTCTGCTGAGGGTGTCTGGAGACAGGCCAAGGGGAATGGTTTGGAGCTGAGGCTCCTTCCAACCCAGGCTGCCCTGTGCCTCTATGCTCCAGCAGCACTTGGTAGAGTGAGCTCATGGCTGGACTCAGTGACCCTAAAGGGCTTTTCCAACCCAAACCATTCTGTGATGCAATGCAGTGAGAGCATTTCTGCTTTTGCACATCTCCTGCCCTCAGAGGATGAGTTCTGCCTCCCCACAGTTCATTTTCACCTGAAGCAGCTCAGGAGGCCTTCCCAGCTGCCTGCATTTCATCACTGTCCCCATCCCAGGGGTAAGAAAACCAAGAGCGTGGGCAGAGGCCTGCTCCAAGTCATACAGGAAGCCTCCAGTTTCCTCAAACCCTCTACAAGCTCCAACTTCCCCAAGCTCATTTCCCCTGCTCACAGCCTCCCACAGCTGATGGCCTCTGGCTCCTCACTGCAAAACCAAAGGCAGCAGCAGAGGAGCTCAACTCTTCCCTGGGAAGGCTTCAAGGTGCAAAGTCCAGGTTAATGCAGCAGCTGAGTTACTCTGCATGAGAGGGTCTGGAGACAGCCACAGGGCAGAGGTTTGGGGCAGAGGCAGAGCGGGGCCGAGCCGCGGCACAGGCGCAGGCAGAGCGGGGCCGAGCCGCGGCACAGGCGCAGGCAGAGGCAGAGGCAGAGCGGGGCCGAGCCGCGGCACAGGCAGAGGCAGAGGCAGAGCGGGGCCGGGCCGCGGCACAGGCAGAGGCACAGGCAGAACGGGGCCGGGCCGCGGCACAGGCAGAGGCAGAGCAGGGCCGAGCCATGGCCGAGGCAGAGCAGGGCTGGGCCAGGCCGCAGCCAAGGGTGAAACGAGACTGTGGCAGGAGGCGCTCAAGGAGGCTGTGGCTGCCTCCTGCCTGGGGGTGCTCAGGGCCAGGCTGGATGAGGCCTTGAGCAGCTGAGTCTAGCTCAGGTGTCCCTGCCCATGGAAGGAGGTTGGAGGAGAGATCTCTGAGGTCCCCTCCAGCCTGAGCCCCTCTGTGACTCCAGGACTCAGCTGTGCTTCACCTGCAGGGCTCTAAAGGTCCTTCCCACTCATCCATGCCCTTGCAGCATGACAGCTGATGGCACCGAGCAGCAGGCAGCAGAACTCTGCCAGCAGCACTTCTGGGCATCCCAAGCCACCCGCCAAGTGGGACCACAAAGGCTTTGCCCTCTGGGCCATCCCCAGAAGCTCCTCTGCCTCTGCTGCAGATGCCAGCACGATGGATGCCTTTGTGTGCTGCACTGGCAGGTGAGAGGGGCTGGGCACAGAGATGCCTGCAGGCAGCAGCAGTTTCCTTTTCAACACCATTTGCTCATCCACCAGCACAGTGGAGGGATCAGACAAGGATCCCTCAGATCCCACCTCACAGAACAACCAACCCTGGCTGGCACCTGCTGGCTGTTAAGGGCTGAAGATTAACAGCAGCAGGTAAATACCCTGGCAGGGGTTTCCTACTGTAATCATTTCACCACCATGCCAGTAATTTTCTTGTCACTCAGCCACGCTGGAAGCTGTAATTACTGCAAGTCTACAAACACCAGCACCAAGCAATAGTTACAAACCCTTACAGAGGAGGTGTCAGGTCCCATTAAAGCTCCAACAGCTTTACTAATCACCTCTCAAAACATCAACCACAATTCCAAGCCCCTCACACCCCCACATGATTGGAAAATTGGCTCCAGACAGCACAAGTGACAGAGAAATGCCACTGGAATGCTCCTGCCTATGGCACAGAGCCCATGGGCAACAAGAGGGCATCAAGTGGCTGAGGAAACCTTCCCACAGCTGTACTCAAACATCCTCCAGCTGCTGCCAGAGCATTGGCCCTGAAAGATCCTCGAAGGGCTCAGGCTGGAAGGGAGCTCAGAACTCATCTCCTGCAACCCCCTGCCGTGCCCAGGGACACCTCTCAGTCAGACTCAGCTGCTCAAGGCCTCATCCAGCCTGGCCTGGACATCCCCAGGGAGGAGGCAGTCACGGCCTCCCTGGGCAGCCTGTGCCAGTCTCAGCAGGCAGCAGGGACACCTCCAACTAGAGCAGGCTGCCCAGGGCCACAGCAAGGCTGACCTCGAATCTCTCCAGGGATGGGGCTTCAACCACCTCCCTGGGCAGTCTCTGCCAGTTTTTATCACTCCACTGTGAGGAACTTCTTTCTGCTGCCCACACTGCTCCTCACCTTCCTAAGCTGCTAGCTGAAGTGGTGCCACAAGGCTCCCAGCTCCACCCCAGTAGGGTACCAGGCTGAGGAACAGATTCATCACCCCCACCACAGGAGGCAGGTTCCACATTTCTCCTCAGAATCACTTCACAGAGACTTCTCTTGGCCAGATCTGGCTGAGAGGCAGGAAAATATGAGCCAAAATCCAAACCAGTCCTCTGCTCTGCTCACCTCTGCCCTCCAGCAGGGCTCTGCTCTGCTCACCTCTGCCCTCCAGCAGGGCTCTGCTCTGCTCTGCTCACCTCTGCCTTCCAGCAGGGCTCTGCTCTGCTCTGCTCACCTCTGCCTTCCAGCAGGGCTCTGCTCTGCTCACCTCTGCCCTCCAGCAGGGCTCTGCTCTGCTCTGCTCACCTCTGCCTTCCAGCAGGGCTCTGCTCAGCTGCGGTGCAGAGTGCTGAGGGGCCCGGGCAGGGCAGGCCACCCCCGTTCTGGCTGAGCTAACCCTGCCTGCCCCCGAAGGGCCCTGGCAGCAGGCCGTGCCCCCAGCTGGTTACCGCTTTCCTCTCCTGCTTGAGCTCCTGCAGGAAGGGCCCCAGCCGGGTGCCGATGAGCGCGCTCAGGTTCTCCGAGATCACCTCGTGCTGCCCGGCGTAGTCGCTCAGCTCGCTCAGCGTGGCCACGAAGGCTTGGGTCCAGCTGTACCTGCAGGGGACAGGAAGCTCCTGGCCTCTCTGAGGGGTCTGCAGCCTCCCCCTCCCTTCCTTCCCTTCCCCCATCCACAGCTCAGCCTGCAGCAGCTCGGGCCCGAAGCTGCGTTCGCAGCATGGCTCAGGGCACTGACTGCAGCTCTGCAGCTCCCAGCACCAGCAGGGCCTGGAAGCGTTGGGGTGTGGGCAGAGGGGGGCACGGAAGTGCTCAGAGGGCCTGCAGCAGCTCTGCCACCAGAACAGGCTGAGGGAGGTGGGGCTGAGCAGCCTGGGGAGGAGAAGGCTTCCAGGAGACCTTGGAGTGGCCTTCCAGGGGCTGAGGGGGGCTGCAGGAAGGGACTGTGGGCAAGGAGGCAGCTTTAAGGCCACCCAGTGCCAACCCCAGGAGGCAGCTTTGAGGCCACCCAGTGCCAACCCCAGGAGGCAGCTTTGAGGCCACCCAGTGCCAACCCCAGGAGGCAGCTTTGAGGCCACCCAGTGCCAACCCCAGGAGGCAGCTTTAAGGTCACTCAGCTCCATCCTTCCTAGTGGTCACCTCCCCCAGGCCCAGGCTGCCCAGGGCCTCACCCAGCCTGGCCTTCAACACCTCCAGCTGCCAGGCAGCTCAGCTTTAGCCTTGCCCATGGGACTGGGGCATCTTTAAGGCATTGTGCAGGGCTTGAGGAGGCTGTGCCCAGGTGAGCAGCAGGTTTGAAAGGGCAAAGGCCACAGTGAGCCTCCTGTGCCAGATCACTGCACTCCAATCGTCCTTGCCTGCAGCCAGAGGTGTGTCAGAGCTGGAAGCAAACTCGAAATGCCCATTTCTGGTCTGGCTACCCACAGGCAGCTTTACAGCTAAGCCTGGGTGCAAACCAAAGCAGCTGATGCGAGACAGTGGCAGGGGAGGTGATGCCCAAAGAACCCTGCTAAAACCACCCAGGAAATGAGGAGGCTGCCAGCACCAGCCCTGGAGTGCCTGCAGACAGCAGCCCAGGGGCTGCCCCGAGAAGCTAAGTTAATGGAATTGTGGCAGCTGGGGGCATGGGTTGGTGCCCATGGTGGTGCTGGGTTGCTGGCTGGCCTGGGTGACCTTGGCAGCCTTTCCCAACCCCAGCAGCTCTCTGACTCTGCCATGGTTGGTGCCCATGACTGAAATGCCACTGGGCGCAGGAGCTTTGACCTGCAGTTGCTGTCTGTGCCCTGCATGGTGCCCACCTCAGGGAGGCACAGCCAGGGCACTGGAAGCAGCAGCAGCAGAGCCCCTGCAGCCCCCCCAACAGCAGCAGCTCTTGAGTCCCTCCCTGCCAGGATGCTGCATCCTGCCCCTGGCCCTTCAGGAGCTGCTGGCTGCTGTGTGCTGGCAGCATCACCCTTGGCACAGCCACTGATGGGTGCTGCCAGGCCAGCTGAGCCCCTCCTGCTCCCGCAGACTGCTGCACCCTGAAATCCACAGCAGCCTGAAAGCAGTTCAGGGTTGGGTCACCCAGCCCCACTGAGCTGCCCTCAGGCCTTCAAGGTACATGACAGAGGCAAAGCAAGACCAAGCCCCAGACAGGAGCTCAGAAAGCAGACCACAGAGGGCACTGAGGAACCCCAGGCCAGACCCACTCCCCAGTGCCTGCCAGGTCAGCCTGGCACTGCACCCAGGGTCTCCCTTCCTTTCTGTTTGGCCTTAAGATCTTGGGGTCACAGAGCAAGCCCCAGCTGCTGACCCCAGCTTCCCCTCCCTCCTCTGCCCTGCTCCCCAGCAGTGGCTCAGGCACACACCTGTACTCCTCCTCCTCTTTGGAGTTCTTCTTGGGTTGGTATTTCTTGGAAAGATTCCTAAAAACAAACAAACAAACCAACAAATCAAGCCCAGGTGGATATAAAATTCCATTTCCCAGCCCCTGGCCACCCCCTGCCTGCATGCACACATCTGTGAGGCTTCACTTCTCACCTGCACCCACCGAGGCACTTCCCAGGAGTGTGGCTGCCAGGCTGCAGCAGAGCCCCCAGGGCAGGGGCTGGAGGTGGCTCAGCAGGGAAGTGGCAGATTCTGCAGCCACCAAGCCCAGAGCCTCCAGCTGTGGTTCCCAGGCCCTGCAGGTCCCTGCCACTGTACCACCCCATGGTGACAAACCCACCCAGCAGGTGCCCAGAGGTCAGCCAGCCCCTTGCAGGGGCACTTCCTGCAGCAGAGGACACTGCTGGGCAGCCAAAGCTGCCTGTCTGCAGCAGGATGCTTGCAAGGAGCAGGAGAATGCTGCCGGAGCAGTGGGAGCTGAGGAGAGGAACCTCACTGCCATCAGCAACCCAGGCTGGCAGAGCTGCCAGCTCTGATTAGCCCAATTAGCACAGATGACTGCAGCTCATTAGCCCACAGCCAGCTAATGGCTGCGCTTTAAAACATTGACCTGCTCCTCCAGGCATCCTGGGCAAGAAACCTGACTGCTGGCACCTCTGGCACGCACTGCAGAGCTGGCACTGCCCTGGCAGCACCAAGTGCAGGCCCTGGCCAGCAGCACAGGCTGTGGGGTCAGTGCACCTTGCTGCAGCCAGTGCAGCACTGCAGCAGCAGCACCCAGCAGCACCCAGCACCCATCCTCCACTGCTGTGACCTGGGACTTTGGGCAGGGAATCACAGAAGTGTTTGGGTTGGAAGAAACCTCCAAGCTCACTGAGCCCAGCACCAGCCCAGCACCACCATGGGCACTAAACCATGGCCCCAAGTGCCAAGGCCACACAGTTCTTGAACACCTCCAGGGATGGGCACTCCACCACCTCCCTGGGCAGCCTGTGCCAATCCCTGACCACTCTGGGAGCAAAGAAATTGTTCCTAACATCCAACCTAACCCTCCCCTGGCACAATTTCAGCCATTTCCTCTCCTTCTACCCCCTGAGACTGGTGAGTAGAGCCCAACCCCCACCCAGCTGCAGCCTGCTCTCAGAGCATTGAGGTCTCCATGCCCTGGATGCATCCCTCAGGTCTCTAAGCTCACACTTCTGAAGCACAGTGTCCCACACCTGCAGAATTAGGACTGGAATCTTTTTTGCCTAGCAGATGGCCAGGCTGAGGTGCAGCCAGCCCAGGAGAGCAGCTCTGCAGGAGCCCAGGGCTGAGCAGAGGTTTCACACAACAGAGATCCAGGTCAGCTCCACCAGAAATGCAAGTGAGTGAACCCCAGGAGGCTCTGGTGCTACCTTGCCCCTCTCTGCTGGCACCTCATGAGAGGCAGTGATGTGCTGCAGCCCCTTTGCCCCCCAGGGCTGGGGCCCCAGGAAGGCCTCAGCCTTCAGGAGCTTTGTGAGAGCTGCAGGACTCCTTGCTGGGTCCTAAGGCTCAGCAGCTGCCAGCTCCATGCTTTTGCCTCCTCCTCCCTCCTACCCTAACTTCTGAGCTGCCCCAAGCTGCTCAGTGCTTGAGAGCTCCTCAGGGGTGCATCTGCCCCCAGGGCACAGCAGTGAGTGGGGGCAGGCAGAGGCAGCTGTGGGTGGGGAGCCCAAGCACAGAGAGGAGGAACAAACTGAGCCAGTTTGGTTTGCAAGCCTGACAGGGTAAGAAACAAACCTCAGGAGCTGAGAGGCTCTAGACAGAGGTGAAGCTTCTGCCACTGCCCCGAGGCCCTGGGGCTGTGTCTTGCTTCTCTACTTCCTCTCCTTCCACCTGAGATTTGTCATCCTCAGGAATCCTCTGACTGCTGTGCCACAGCACAGCCCTGCTCACACACCTCCTCTGCTGGGCTTTCCCACTCCACTCACCCTCTCTTCCTCCCAGCTCACTCAGCCTCTCTAAGTCAATCTCCTCTCCTAGATGTGAGCAATCAGTTCCTGCAGCCTCCATTTCCTGCTGTCTGGAGCAGAGCCCCTGGGGAATCCTCCTGGCACTGCCCCGAGGAAGCACAAACCCATCAGGGCAGGGCTTCACCAGCTGCAGCCCAAAGCCCTTCCAACAGCAGCACCACAAACTCTGGGTGATTGCTTTGGGAGCTTTTTAACAGCCATTGGGCTTGAGGCCAGCCTGACCCTCAGCCCTGCAGGCCCTGAGGAGAGGGCAGAGCTCTGAGCACCTTCCATGGGCATGCCAAAGGCCTGGAGGGCTTCAGCAGGGATGATTCCTGCACTCCCTTCCCCAGACAGCTCCACTACCAACACACTGCCTGTGCTGTGCTCCCTGCTACCCCTGCCCACCCCTCAGCCCCTGCTGGCAACACCCTGAGAGCCCCTGGCAGGGCTGTTCCCAGGCTCCCTGCCCAGACCAGATCTGCCCAGCAGGAAGGTGCAGTAGTGGAGCTGCCTGAGGTGAGCTCACAGCATCCCTGCTCTCTCTGGGAGGCATCACAAGAGCAGTACCAAGCTCACCAAGCTGCCAACAGCCAAACCTCAGGTTTCAGCCTGCCAGAGACTGACTCTGACCTGCAGCCTCCAGCAGGCCTTGAAAAGAGCCTGGCTGAGAACAGGAAACCTCCCACCCTGCCCAGACCAAAGCTCAGTGTCCTGAGAACCCTGAAAGCCTTCTGAAAGCAGCCCCAGGGCATGGAGAGCATCCCAGAGCTGTCCCCCAGGGCACTCAGCAGCCATCAGCTGTGCCCAAGCCCTGGTGCTGCTCTCTCACCTCCCAGCAGGAGCTGGAGCAGAATGAAGCAGCAGCTCAGAGCAGCTCTTCTTTCCCCCCCTCAATGAGAGCTGCACCATTGCAAACCTGAATGACCCCCAAGGAGACAGCCCCAGGGATGATTACATGGGGGAGAGGCAGCTCTGAGGGCAGAGCTCCACAGCCCAGCCTGCCTGAGCTGAGCTTGCCTGGGCTGGGCTTACCTGAGCTGCTTGGCATAGCTGAGCTCGATCTCGGTCCTCTCCTTGACGAACTTGATGTATCTCTCCAGCACATCGATGCCCCACTGGGTGTGCTTCTCCAGGCTGTCAAACTGGTCCTGCAAGCAGCCAGAAAGAGAAGATCTTTGCCTCCCTGAACACACAGAGAGCCAAAAATCACCTCTGAGTGCAGGGCAGCAGCAATTCCTTCCTTCGCTCTCCACGGTGAGGGTGGGCAGACCCTGGCACAGGGTGCCCAGGGAGGCTGTGGATGCCCCAGCCCTGGGGGTGTTCGAGGCCAGGCTGGATGAGGCCTTGGGCAACCTGGGCTGGTGGGAGGTGTCCCTCCCCACAGCAGGGGCTTGGAGTAGATACCTCTGAGGTCCCTTCCACCCTGAGCCATCCCAGGAGTCTGATTTTGCTCTGAAGAGTTAACCAAAGTTCCACAGACCTGAGCTCTGCTGCTGATCTTGGTGTGGGAAATGGATTTAGACTCAGCCTTCAGCAGGGCTGTGGACTTCGACCACCCTTCAGAACTGCTCTCAGCTCCTTTCCAGACCAGGGCCTCCCCTGCAGCCCCTCCTGCCCTGAAGCAGACCCCCCAGGACCAAAGGATGCCCCAGCAGATGGCATCGGCCACGTTCCCAGCAGCTTTCCTTGCCCACCTCCAGCTCTCCACACAGATGTTGCTTTGTTCTCCAAACCCTCTGCCCCCAAGCCCAGTCACACATGGCTTCAATAAAGCCCTTTCCAATCCAGAACATTCCACTGGGCACTTTGGGATTTGCAAATGCCAAGAGAAATTAAGCAACTCTAAGTCCCAAATAATTCTCCAGAGCAGCTCATTCCTATCTGCAGGTTTAACCTAAGCTCACCTCAGCACTTTGCTCAGCTCCCTGCTCACATTCCACTCACACACCCCCAGCTCTGCACAGCCTCAGCTTCCTGCCAGCCTTGGGAAATACTTCTCAGACTGTGGTGCACTGAGAGGGAATCTGAGAGCTGCTTGGGTGGGAAGAGCCCTCCAGGATGAGCCAGGCCAACCTCCAACCCAGCACCACCATGGCCACAGATCCATGGCCCCAAGTGCCACAGCCACAGGGTTCCTGAACACCTCCAGGGATGGGGACTCCACCACCTCCCCGGGCAGCCTGTGCCAGCCCCTGACCTGGGCACACTGCAGGTGAGGTCTCCCCAGAGCAGAGCAGAGGGGCAGGATCCTCTCTCTCCACCTCTCGCCATGCTGCTTGGGATGCAGCCCAGGCTGGCCTTGGCCTTCTGGGCTGGCAGTGCCCACTGCTGGCTCCTGTTCAGCTTCTCCTCCACCAGCACCCCCAAGTCCTCAATCTCACCAGCCCCAGCCTGGACTGATATCAGAGACTGCCCCAGCCCAGGAGCAGGACCTTGCACTTGGCCTCACTGAACCTGGTGAGGCTCTTCCCAGCCACCTCTGCAGCCTGCCAGGTCCCTCTGGATGCCATCCCACCCTCCAGACTTACCACCCACGGCACCCAGCTGGTGCCACCAGCAGCACACTTGCCAAGGGTGCCTCAGCCTCTGCCTGTGTCACTGATGAGGACTCTGAAGAGCACTGGGCCCAGCCCAGAGCCCAGGCTGACATCACTGCCCCAAGCCCTGCGCACAGCAACAGACCCCAGTCAGGCCCTCGGCTGCCACCACCAAAGCTCCTGGCACAAGTGATGCTGCTGTGCCTGCTGGAGCCTTGGCATTGTGGCTTCCAGCCTGAGAGCTCTCAGGGGACGTTAGCAAAGCAAGAGAGCACTTCCTGAGGTGCACAGAGAGCAGGAGGTGACTGCAAAGCCTGCTGCAGGGATGTGCTGCACTCAGGCTACCCCCACTTGGTGCCCTGCGGCAGAGCTGCTCTGAGGCTGAAGTCAGTACCAGGAGAGACTCCTCCTGGCATGCACACAGGAGCTGCTGCTGGGCTGCCAGGAGTGCCTGGAGGAGAGCAGCAGGTCAGGGTGCAGAGCTGGGCAAACCCTGCAGGTGCCATGCACAGAAGGGGACCCCCAGGGTCTGCTGGAGCAGAAGGCACCACCTGAGCCCAGCACAGCCTTCGTCTGCCACTCACAGCCCATGGAGGCACTTGGGGCAGAACAGCAAAGGGCAGCAGGGCAAAGCTACGAACCCAGCAGAGAGCTTCTGAGCCTCCTGCTCCAGGAACCAGGGAAAAGTGGTTAAAGGCAACTGAAAAGTGAAATCCAAGTGCAGAGAGAGCCTGAGCCCAGCAGCACAAACCACCCTGAACCACTGGAGCAGAGGCTGCCTGTGCCCTGCAGGAGGGCAGGACCCACACCAGGCCAAGTCCTCCCTCCAGGCCCCTCCAGAGCTGGGCAGAGGACACCAGGGGCAGGCCCACAGAGCTCTCCTGCCAGAGGGCTCAGAGGAAGGGCCATGTGTGCATGCTGCCAGCTCAGCCAGGCACCTGCTGCTCTGCCCCAGACACCACCAGCAGGGCTGCCAGGGCTCTGATAAGGAGGTGCTGGAGCTCTCCCACACCCTCCTCCTCCTCACTTTCCATCCTTTAACATAAACATCTTGCATCTTAAGCAAACAGCCAGCAGGCAGCCCGTGGCTCCCCACAGGCACTTGCACACTCCCAGCTCTGAGCAGGGAAATCTCCAGGGATCAGGGAGGGAATCCACCCCCTGATCCCTGCCAGCAAATGGAGCTGCCCTTAGCAGGCAGCACAAGCTGCTGGCAGCAGCCCACCCCAGCCCCAGCCAGAGAGGGCAGGAGAAGCTTTCCCACAGGAGAGAAAGCCCTGCAAGGAGATCCTGCTGACTGCAGGCAGAGCCAGAGCAGCTTCATGCACCCTGAGCTTGCTGGCCCCAGGCTCCCCCCCACCCCTACCCCATTCCCAGAGCATCTTTAGAGCCCAGCCCCAACAAACCTGCGAGCTGCAGGCAGCTGCCTCAGGCTGCTCTGGCATCCCACAGCTGCCTCTGCTGGGCTGCTTCAGTGGCCTCACCACCTCGAGTCTGGCAAAAGCAGACTGCATGGTGCCCGTGCAGAGGGCAGAGCTCTGCTGGGCACACTGAGCTGGGAGGTGAAGCTCTATTTATAGTGGCTCAGGACTCTTGCCCTGCTCTGGGCTGTGACCAGAAGAACCTCAACAGGTGAACTTCAGCAGTGCAAGAAGCAAGGCAAGGTCAGACTGAGCTCTCTGTCCTGCTGTGGCCAGGGAACAGCTCTGGCCCAAGTGCCACTTTGCCAAGCCGTGGTGCCCACAGCAGGTCTGCCACACCAGGGGCCTGGGCTCCAGCTTCCCTAAGCAGACCTGGCACCAGCATCACCCACTGAGGCTGAGACTCCACAGCAAGGGCAGTGCAGCCAGAGGGGCCCAACACTGAGCCCTCCTCCCCTCAGGGTAGGCAAAGGCTCCTGGGGAAGCTGAGGAGTGCCAGGGCACACAGAACGACTTGGGGCACAAAGCTGCCAGCCCAGGAAGCCCAAGGCTGCAGAAATCACTGCAGAGGAGGTTTGGGAGCAGCTCACATCAGGCCTCCAACTGAGCCCTGCTGGAAATGCCCTGCCTGGTAGCCTCCCCTGCTGCAGCTGCCACATCCCTTCCCTGGCAGCTCTCCTCAAGCCTCAGCCCCCAGCCCTGCCAAGGGGTCTGGGAAGGAGAAAATGAGGCAGTAAAAAATCAGCAGCCCCTGAGCAGCTCTGTCCTGTGCCACAAACCATGGAGCACAACCAACTGCTGAGCAATGCAGCAGTGATGGTTCCTGCAGATCCTCCTTCCTCTTTCAAGGAGGCTCCCACCTATTGTGCAACAGCTCCGGCCCAGGCTCCTCCAGCTGCCCCCGGGGGCGTGGGCACCTCCTGCCGGGGAGGGCTGTCCCCACCCACCCTGCAGTGCCAACCTGGCTCCTGCCAGCCAGACCCCACTGCAGTGCCCACGGCTGCCCCACAGCACCCAGAGAGGAGGCAGAGGAGCTCAGCCCCAGCACACAGCCAGGCCAGCAGCCCTGGCACTGCCTTCTGCTTCCAGCTGTGAACTAAGCTTCAGCCCTGGGACACTTCAATTACTGCTGCAGCTGCCAGCAGCTCACAGCAGGCTCTGGGGGCAGCAGTAACCAGGCAGGACTGGCACTGCCACTCCTCCTGCTGCTTCATAGAGTCATGGACAGGTTTGGGTTGGAAGGGACCTCAAAGCTCACCCAGTGCCAACCCCTGCCATGGGCAGAGACACCTCCACCAGCCCAGGGTGCTCCTGGCCTGAACACCTCCAGGGAGGGACATCCACAGCCTCCCTGGGCAGTGCCTCCCCACCCTCACTGGCAAGAATTTCTTCCTCCTCTCCACTCTCACTCTCCCCTCTCCCAGCTCAAAGCCATTGTGCCCTGTCCTGGCACTCCCAGGCCTTGTCAAGAGTCCCTGCCCAGGCTGAGGGAGAGGGCAGGGTGGATTAATGCAGAGATGTGCAGATGCTGACCACAACAACAACAACAAAAAGCTTTTCCACTCAGCATCCTCCTGCTGGAGCTCTCAGCTGGCAGCAGCAGCCAGAACCCATCCCAGGAAGATGTGAAGCTTTGGCTCCTGCCTGCTCCTCCAGGGAGCTCAGTTCCCTTCCCTTCCCAAATCACTTTGTTTATTCACTCTCCTAAAAGCAGGAGGAGGGGCAGGGGAATTGAGCCCTGATTTTCACCTCTGGTTCATACCTTCTCCTCCCACTTCTTTATTCTGTTGGTTTTTTTTTTTTAACCCTCACTCATTTCCACCAGCACAAAGGAATTCAAGGAAGATCAAGAAGACATCAGAGGGAAGATCAAGAAGAGATCAGAGCCTCCCAATTCTAAATTACTTTTTCAGATTCCATGGTTTAACAACTTCAAATTAGAAAAATAATTAACAAGACTGAGACCTTGGGAGGCTCAGCCAAGTCCCAGCTGGCACTGGGGAAGCAGAAGAGCTTCAGCTCACAGCTCCTTGAAGGCTGCACCAAAGCTCTGTGCAGATGTTAACAGCAAACCTACCCCGAGAGAAAAGCTCCAGGCCCAGGCTGCCACTGCAGGAGGAGCAGAGGCTGAGAGCACTTCAGCAGCTGTCAGCTCAGCCACCACTGACCACACAATGGGCTTGGAAGGGACCTCTAGAGACCAAACCCAGCCCCCTGCCAGGGCAGGGCACCCAGGAACACATCCAGACAGGCTCTGAAAGGCTGCAGAGGAGGAGACTCCACAGCCCCCCTGGGCAGCCTACTCCAGGGTCCAGCAGCCTCACACCAAACCAGTTCCTCCTCATGGTGAGGTGGAACCTGCTGGGTTGCAGCTTGTACCCATTGCTCCTCATCCTATCACAGGACACAGCCCAAAAGAGCCTGGCACCTTCAGCCTGGCACCCTCAGCCTGGCACCCACCCCTCATATGCACAGACATTGCTCAGATCCCCTCTCAGCCTCCTCCTCCCCAGACTCACCAGCCCCAGGGCTCTCAGCCTTTCCTCACAGCAGAGATGCTCCAGTCCCTTCCTCATCCTCCCAGCTCCCTGCTGGCACTGCCACACAAAGCCCAGCCCTGAAGCCCCCAGAGCCCCCAGGGAGCACAGGGCACTGACCTCCTGCTTCAGGCAGCACAGGCAGGGGCTGAGAGCAGCAGAGAGCTGCTGCTGGGACAGGGTCTGCATCTCTGCTGGCTGCTCTCAGCTGCAGCTGAGGCTCTGCTGGCTGCTCAGAGCTGCTCCTGCATCAGCTGCATCCGGCCCTGCCTGCAGGCACAGCTCCTGCTCACCCCTGCCCCTGGCACCCTGACAGCTCCCAGCGAGCTCCTGACCAGCCACAGGCACATTTCCACTCCAGCTGAGTAATGAATACCCCAGAAAAATCCCTTCTCATTCTCCCCCCTCCATCTGCCTTTCATTCTCATCCCCTGACCTCCTTTTTCCCCCCAGGCAGCCAAAAAGGTTTTAATTCTTCTTCCAGCTCTGCTGATTCACCTCAGAACTTCATCTAGGGGACAAGAGAGGGACAAAGATGAGGCACAGGGGTGGCACCCCGGGAAGCAGGAGTGCAACCAGGCTGTGCCTGATGTGGCAACAGCTTTGCTCTTGCTGGACAAACTCACCTCTGCCCCTGCTGCCTCCAGCTGGCAAGCAGACTGGGTTCTGGCACTGGGGGTTTCAAACAGCCAAGGGGAGCACCAGGGAGTGCCCCTTGCTGCTCCTGAGACCAACCCTGCTCACCCCCATCCAGGGACTCACCCCGGGGTGCTGCCTCAGGGGCAGGGTTCAGCCACTCCTAGCCCTGCCTTGATGGAAACCTGACTGAGGTCAGCCAAGGAACACTGCTGGAAGCAGCCACCTGGGCACAGAGGCTGGCACTTGAGAGCTGAATGTAAGCAGACAGCAGAGCCATGGTGGGAGCACAAGCAGGTGGGCAGGGAACACAGAGTGAGGCTGCATGGGTACAACCCCCACAGCCAAAACCACAGAGGCAGGTCAGGCCTGGTCATGGAGGAGCTGATGCAGACCACAGCAGCAGGGTAAGGATGAGCAGCAGCAGTGCAAAGCCAGCCCAGAGCAGCCTCCTTGCCAGCAGCACAGGGCACCAGCCTGGCTGCCAGGGCAGTGGAGCACAGCCTGAGCTGCTGCTGGTGACCTGCTCCAACACCTGCTGGGGCAGCCCTGCTGCACCTGCCCCATGCTGTGAGTACACCCAGCATCACCAGCTGCCAGGATGGGCACTGCCAGCCTCCCCGTGCCCAGCTCTGGCAGCTTGAACCATCAACTGCAACTGCTCCTTCCTGCAGCAGCCTCTGAGCCACTGCTGCTGCCCAGCCACGGGTGCAGGGGGGTGGGGGAGCTCCTCCTGGAGCAAACCTCCTGCCCTTAGCTCCAGGAGCTGCTCCTCACCCCTACAGCAAGCAGCCTCCCCTCACCTGCTGGAGCCCAGACCTGCAGCTCTGCCCTCCTGCTGCCTCACCAAGCCTCCTCCCCCTCAGGCTGCTGTATCCTACAGAGGATGTGGTAAAGCAGAACTTGTGGTCCCTCCATAGCAACAGGGCACAGCAGAGTGCTAAGGCAGCAGGCAGGAAGGAAGGTGAGAGAGGATGTGCCACGCAGAGGATGTGGGTGCTGGACTGCAGCAGCAGACAGCTGGGGTGAGAGGTGAGGCAGGAGAGTGACCCACTCTGGGGAGGGCTGAGAGCAGCTCAGCTGGAGCAGGACACAGCTGAGGAGCAGCAGGCAGCTGACTGAAGAAACAGCAACCAAAGCAGAGGCCAAGGAGAGGCCAAGAGGATGCTCAGAGGGCTGGAGCTGCTCTGCTATGAGGCCAGACTGAGGCAGTTGGGGCTGTGCAGGCTGGAGAGGAGAAGGCTCCCAGGAGACCTTGGAGTGGCCTTGCAGGATCTGAAGGGGGCTCCAGGAAAGCTGGGGAGGGACTGTTTAGGCTGTCAGGTAGTGACAGGACTGGGGGGAATGGAGCAAAGCTGGAGGTGGGGAGAGTCAGACTGGAGGTGAGGAGGAAGCATGAGAGTGGTGAGAGCCTGGCAGGGGCTGCCCAGGGAGGTGGTGGAAGCCTCATCCCTGGAGGTGTTTAAGGCCAGGCTGGCTGAGGCTGTGGGCAGCCTGACCTGGTGTGAGGTGTCCCTGGGCATGGCAGGGGGGTTGGGACTGGATGCTCCTTGGGGTCCCTTCCAGCCCTGCCTGATTCCATGATTCTGTGACTCTCTCTGTGGGTCCTTTTGGAGCAAGGCAGAGCTTGGTGGGAAACCCTGCAGGCAGGACTTGAGCCCAGCTGGTGCAGGGCATCCCACAGGTGCTGCACCACTGCCACCCAGACCAGCCCTGCCAGGAGCCATCTGCTGCTGCCAGTGGGAGATGTCCCCCAGCAGGCTGGGCAAGAGAAAGCTGCACCTCAGAGGTGTCCTAGCACCATGCTCAGCACTGCTGTCACAGCTCTGTGCCTCGGGAGCAGGGAGGGCTCAGCTCACAGCCTGAGTGTCCCAGGGCTCTCCTGAGGGCTGCCCAAGCTGCAGTTCATTCCCTGCCAACCACTTCACCCAGGCTGAGGTTTGAGGCTCTGCTCTGACTTCCCACAATGAGAAGCAGCTGTCCTCAGCAGAGCATTCTGAGAGCAACACTCCAAGCCTGCAGTTCTGCACACAGGGAAGCCCACAGCAGGCCGAGGTTTAGTTTGAAAACACTTCCTAATGTGCAAATTACAGCCCAGGGTAGGAGAAAGCTCTTGAAGAGCAAGATAATGAAACCTCAACTGACGCCAGATGGGAGCTTGGAAAAGCCAAATTCTTCTGAGGCAAGTGCAGGGCAACCTTCTGTACTTGTTCAGCTACTCCAACTGAAAGCAAACAGCCTGCAGAGAAGGCTCCAGGGGACCTCAGAGCTGCTGCCAGTGCCTGAAGGGAGCCTGCAGGAAGGCTGCAGAGGGACTTGAGCTGAGGGGGTCTGAGCCAGGCCAAGGGGGAATGGTTTGGAGCTGAGGCAGAGCAGGGTTAGAGTGGAGCTGAGGAAGAAGTTGTTGAGTGTGAGGGTGCTGAGAGCCTGGCACAGGCTGCCCAGGGAGGCTGTGGCTGCCTCTTACCTGGGGGGGCGCAGAGCCAGGCTGGATGAGGCCCTGAGCAGCTGAGAGGTGTCCCTGGGCATGGTGGAGAGGTTGCAGCAGCTGAGCTCTGAGCTCCCTTCCCACCTGAGGCACTCTGTGGTCCCTTGCAGTGGCACCAGTGCAACTCAACTGCTTTAGGTGGACTCCTCCCTCCAAGGATGAGGAGCAGAGGTCAGCCCTCACCACCCAGCCTCATCTGCCAAGCAAAGGCTCATACTGCTAAAAGCTCCTGGGGCCCCAGGGGCTGCTGCAGCTCTGCCATTAGCAGTAATGACAGCCACAAACTCAGTTAGGAAGCAGAGCAAAGCCAACCTCTTCCTCTGCCCATCCTGAGGGAGCAGCACCAGGACAGGGATTTGGGCTTTGCTGACACAATCCAGAGCTGCCAGGACCCAGAGGGACCCTCTGGGCTGTGTGCTGTAAACAAGAGCTTTGAAAAGGAGCAGACTGTGGTGTGCAAGGCTCTGCTGCTGGGAGGGGACAAACCATGAGCTGCAGCCCAGCTCCAGCTCCCAGCTGCCTCCCCCAGGACCTGCAGCCTGCTAACAATGCTCAATGGATGATGCTGTTGTTCCAGGGAGGTTCTGCAGCTGACAGTGTTGCAACCCTCCCTGCTCTCCAGCTCCATCCCACCTCCCCCTTTTCACACACACCCAGAGTCCTGCTCCAGACTCCTCTGAAGCAGTGCAGGGCTGCAGCTCATGCCCAGCAGACCCCTGGGTGCCTGCCTGCATCTTGGCATTATCTGGTGACTGATATTCATCCTCTGCTGTTCTTTCCTTTCCATCCTGTGAGACTCTCTCATACCACCAGCAGCTGTTAAAACAAAGCTCAGCAAAACTCTTGCCCACACAACTTTCCCCTTTGGGCAGCTGTGTGCTAATTATTAGACAGGAGCCACAGAGTGGAGCTCCCCTGAGCACTGCTAACTGCACCAGAGCCACCAGCATGCTGCTGGCCCAGCCAGGGGCACAGGGACACCAGAGGCCACTCTGCATCTCCAGCCTGCTCAGGTGGGAAGGGAGCTCAGAGCTCATCCAGTGCCAACCTCCCACCGTGCCCAGGGACACCTCTCAGCTGGGCTCAGCTGCTCAGGGCCTCATCCAGCCTGGCCCTGAGCACCCCCAGGCAGGAGGCAGCCACAGCCTCCCTGGGCAGCCTGTGCCAGGCTCTCACCACCCTCACACTCAACAATTTCTTCCTCAGCTCCACTCTAACCCTGCTCTGCCTCAGCTCCAAACCATTCCCCCTTGGCCTGGCTCAGACACCCTCAGCACAAGTCCCTCTGCAGCCTTCCTGCAGGATCCCTTCAGGCACTGGCAGCAGCTCTGAGGTCCCCCTGGAGCCTTCTCCTCTGCAGGCTGCACCCCCCCAGCCCCCTCAGCCTGTGCTCACAGCAGAGCTGCTCCAGCCCTTGCAGCATCTTTGTGGCCTCCTCTGGCCTCTCCCCACAGCTCTGTGCCCTCCCTATGCTGGACACAGCAGAGCTGGAGGCAGGATTGGAGGAGGGTCCCAGCAGGGGCAGGTTCCCCTCTCTTGCCCTTGCTGCTGCCTGGACTCAATCTTTGAGGTCTCTTCCCAGCAGAGCAATCCTCTGGCTCCCAGACTGGACTCACCATGCACTCTCCCAGCTCCTCCAGCCACCCCCAAAGGCCACAATTCTGCCCTCAGTGTCAGAACCTTCCAAAGATGACTCTGCTGCAAGCAGCAGGCTGGAGCTGCGAGGCTGCTGCGGCTCAGTCCCATCCCAGCGGGCAGCAGTGCTGGGGCAAGCCTTGGGCACACCCAAGGGGATTTGATCCTCCTTCTACAGACACACTTTGAAAACCAACATCTGCAGAGCAGGAGCCCTCTGCTCCTGGGCAGGTGCAGCCCCCGGGGGGCTGCAGCAAAGTGCCCCCAGTCAGAGCACAGCCTGACTCCGGGGGGGGCTCCAGGCCCTTTGCTGCTCGCAGAGCTCTGCTGCATGGCACACAGCAGCCTGCACTTGCCAGGCTCATTGCCACCTCCTGCTCCAGCTGTGAGTGCTGAGGCTGCTGCCCCAGGCCCTGCCCCCCTGCCCCCTGTGCTGTGTGTGCAGATGCTGGGACAGGAAAATGTTCAGTTGCTGTAACTGCTGAGCTGGAGTCTGCCTCCCACAGCCACCGGGCCTGAGCTGAGAGACAATCCCCACCCGGGAGTGTCCAAAGCCCTTCCCTGAGGTTCAGAGTGAGAATCTCCACTGGCTGCTCCTCTCCAGCTCCATCCCACCTCTCCAAGTGCCATCACAGGGCACCTGCAGGATGCCCAAGGGATCAGGCATGGGTTTAGGAGGGGCAGGTCCTGCCTGCCCAACCTGATCTCCTTTAGTGCTCAGGTTACCTCCTGGGGAGCACAGGGCAGGCTGTGGATGGAGTCTGCCTGGACTACAGCAAAGCCTTTGGCACCCTCTGCCCCAACAAGCTCCTGGCACAGCTGGCAGCTCCTGGTTTGGGCAGACTCACTCTGGTGTGGGTCAAGAAGTGCCCTTCAGGCTGCTGCTCGCCCAGCCTGTGTGCAGGACCCTGCCTTGGCCTTGTTGAGCCACCTCTGGTGGCCAAACCAGACCCGACGTGGCAGTGGCAGCTCTGCCACCCACACCCAGCGGTGCCAAGCACTCGCTGCCAGCAGCACAGCACCCTCCGGGGCATGCAGGTCCTCCTCTGGAGGCAGACAGCTCCTGCCCAGAGCTGTCTCAGAGGCTCAGCTCAGAGCTTTGTCCCTGGGTCCCAGCTCCTGTTCATCAGGCCAGAGGGGCAGTGCCCGCGGTGCCCGCAGTGCCCTGCGCCAAGCACTCACTGCACAAAGGCTCTGCCCCACTGGGGCTGCCCCCCCCCGGCTCTCAGTAATCAGATCACAGGAAAAATTAAATGAATGCAGCCAAGTAGGTGGAGAGAAGAGGGGAAAGAGCTGAGCCACCAGAAGCACACAAAGCATTTGTTCAGCAGTGCCCAAGCAAACAGCAGCTGAAGGGCAGGCTGGCACACAGGGGGGCACCTTCTCCCACACACATTCTGGGCCTGCAGTCACCACTGCAGCATGCACCCCGCTGAGCACAGCAGGGCCTGGCCCAGCTGCTCACTATGGGATGCCTGAGATGCTCCACGGGACAGAAGACAACTACCAGCAGCTACAGACAGGAGGGAAGCTGAGCCCCAGCACCCCGAGCAGGGGGCACACAGCCAGTCTGGCACCCCGGGCAGGGGGCACACAGCCCCCCCCCCTCCCCCCCCAGCATCCTCAGCAGGGGGCACACAGCCCCCCCTCTCCCTCCCCCCCCAGCATCCTCAGCAGGGGGTACACAGCCCCCCCCCAGCATCCTCAGCAGGGGGCACACAGCCCCCCCCCAGCATCCTCAGCAGGGGGCACACAGCCAGCTGCAGGGAGCCCTCGGAGCTGCACTTCAGTGTCTGAGTTGGGGTACAGGGAGGCTGGGGAGGGACTGCTCAGGTAGGCTGAGGGCAATGGTTTGGGACTGGAGCAGGGCAGAGCCAGGCTGGGCATCAGGAGGAAGTTCTCACAGTGAGAGTGGGCAGACACTGGCACAGGCTGCCCAGGGCTGTGGTTGAGGACAATCCAAGTTCAGCCTGGATGCCCCTGGGCAGCCTGCTCTGGCTGGAAGTGTCTCTGCTGCCTGCAGGGGCTTGGACAAGGTGGGAGTCTCTGTCCCCCTCCTCATTTCTATTTCCTGAGCCCAGGACTCCCAAATTTCAAACAGAGACCTCAGGAATCCCAAAGTCTCCTGTAAGGAGTTTAGAGCCAGCAAAGCTGCTGGGATCTGGGTGGCACTGCAAGCTCTGCTAACACTGCAGGCATTTACAAGGGGGAAGCAAATTAACATGCAGCACCAACTCCTCTGCTGACCAACCTCAGCCAGCTCCTAAGCTGCTTGCCCTGAGTCCTGAACGTCTCAGCAGGCTGCACAAAGTGCCCCAAGACCTTTCTGAAAGGCTGCTTGAAGCACTTTGGGCTCTCTGATGGGACAGTGAAAGAGAGAATTCAGTCCTGGAGAGAGACAAACCCAAGAGCACCTCACAAACCATGACTGAGACAGGGACTAGCACAGACAATGCCTCGGGGTGGGGGAACCTTCCTAAGGGGAGAGCTGCTGGTCAGGCTGCCAAGAGACCTCCAAGAGCATCAAGGAGGTGAGACAGAGTGGAGAGGAGGAAGAAATTCTTGGCAGTGAGGGTGGGGAGAGGCTGGCACAGGCTGCCCAGGGAGGTTGTGGAGCACAGCAGCACAGAATGTGATCAAAGATCTGTGCTCCACACCCTCCCTGGAGGTGTTCAGGACCAGGCTGGATGAGGCTTTGAGCAGCCTGGGCTGGTGGGAGATGTCCATGCCCACGGCAGGAGGTTGGCACTGGTGATCTTGAAGGTCCCTTCCAACCCAACCCATTCCCTGAATCTATCAATCAAGTCCAACCAGCAACCCACCCACCACCCTGGGCACTAAACCCTGGCCCCTGTGCCATGGCCACACATCTGCCAAGTCCAACCAGCAACCCAACCACCACCCTGGGCACTAAACCATGGCCCCTGTGCCATGGCCACACATCTGCACACCTCCAGGGCTGGGGGCTCCAGCACCTCCCTGGGCAGCCTGTGCCAGTCCCTGACCACTCTTGCAGCGATTTTTTTTTCCCCTCAGAGGCAACCCAAGCCTCTGCTGGAGCAACTGGAGGTCATTTCCTCTCCCGAGTGGCTGTGAGAGCAGAGGATGTGCTGCAGGAATATTTCTTCCCTAATTCATTTACTGAGCTCGGTGCAGAGGAACCTCCTGGGCACAGAGCAGGGGCAGCGCAGTGCCAGCGCCGCAGGGGCCTGATCTCCACTCCCCTCACGTTCTGAGCAGACCAAGTGGAAAACTACCACAACAAACACACAGGCAGAGGGAAGTGCTCACACCCCAGGAGCTGCTGGAGTGTCCCCACCACAGCCATCAGCTGCACTCTGCAGTGCCACAGGACAGAGGTGAGCAGAGAGCTGCTCCCTTGCTGTGCTGAGGGGACCTCAGAGCTCATCCAGGGCCAACCTCCCACCATGCCCCAGAGTGCCTCAGGTGGGAAGGGAGCTCAGAGCTCAGCTGCTGCAACCTCCCACCGTGCCCAGGGACACCTCTCAGCTGGGCTCAGCTGCTCAGGGCCTCATCCAGCCTGGCCCTGAGCACCCCCAGGCAGGAGGCAGCCACAGCCTCCCTGGGCAGCCTGTGCCAGGCTCTCAGCACCCTCACACTCAACAACTTCTTCCTCAGCTCCACTCTAACCCTGCTCTGCCTCAGCTCCAAACCATTGCCCCTTGGCCTGGCTCAGCCACCCTCAGCACAAGTCCCTCTGCAGCCTTCCTGCAGGCTCCCTTCAGGCACTGGCAGCAGCTCTGAGGTCCCCCTGGAGCCTTCTCTGCAGGCTGCACCCCCCCAGCTCCCTCAGCCTCAGAGCTGCTCCAGCCCTTGAAAATCATCTTTAAGGGGTAAGTAATTAATTAACTCCTCAAAGGAAGAGCAAACAGAGCCACAGATCCCAGCCTCTCTCCATCAGGGCCCTGGGAACATCCCTCACACAACTTCAAACGTCCAGCCCAGGAGGGCTTGGAGCAGAGGCCATTAAATATTGATGCTGCCTTTCACTTTTTGCCTACTTATTTGAAGGGAATTCATTAATTAGTGCATTGGGGCAAGAATTCTTTGCACTGTGGCTGCCAGGCATGGGGACTCCTCATGGCATGCAGCGAAGGCAGCAGTGCCAGGGTAGAGAATTGATTTGGGCTTCCATCAGCAGCTGGATTGACCTCGGAGCAGGGCATGCAGCAGGTGCCCTCTGCTCTCCTGGGCACCTTTGTCTCAGTCACCACTCAGCAGCTCACAGCTGCACCCCACCAAAGAACTCCCCCAGCCCTGGCTGCAGTGGGGGTGCTCCCCCTGGCCTGCAGAGCCACAGCTGGCAGAGCTTAGAGACCTGGGCACAGTGACACAAGCTCCATCCTTCCAGTCCTGCCTGTCCTCACTGCTCTCCTTGGCAGGCACAGCCCATGGGTGGCCTGCACACAGCCTCCCAGCACAGCAGGGATGGGACCTTCAGTGACAGCTGCCCAGGGAGGTGTTGGAGTCCCCATGCCTGGGGGGGTTCAAGAACTGTGTGGCCGTGGCACTTGGGGCCGTGGTTTGGTGCCAGGGTGGTGCTGGGTTGCTGGTTGGACTGGGTGCCCTCAGAGGGCTCTGCCAAGCCAAACCATTCTGTGATCCCAGATTCTAAAGCAGGTGGTGAGAGGAGTCAACCTTCTGAGCAAAGCCAGAGAGTCAGGAGAGAGCAGAGCACCCAGCAGCAGTGACCTGCTCATGCCAGGAGAGACACCGAGGGGGAGCAGAAGGTAACTGAGCTTGGGCAAAACTCATCCTGCTGCACAGCACCAGGGCAGGGACTCTGCTTCAGCAGGGCTGCAGGTAAGGCAGGAGGCAGCAGTGTGCAGTGAGGATCCTGCAGAGCTTTCAGGGACCTGCAGGAGCCTCTGCTGGGTGATGCCCAGCACCAGGACAAGGGGCAATGGGTGGAAGCTGAGGCACAGGAGGTTCCATGTGAACCTGAGGAGGAATTTTTTCCCTATGAGGGTGACAGAGCCCTGGCACAGGCTGCCCAGTGGGGCTGTGGAGTCTCCCTCTCTGGAGGTGTTCAAGAACCATCTGGATCCATTCCTGTGTGATCTGCTTTGGGGGCTCCTGCTCTGGCAGGGGGCTGGGACCAGATGAGCTTTGGAGGTCCCTTCCAGCCCCTGACACTCTGTGACTCTATGAAAGCTGTGAGCCTGGAGAGCAAAAGCCCTGAGCAGTGCCCTGCCCAGACACTGCTGCAGACAGGGACAGCTGTGGGGGCAGTCAGCACTGCTAAATGAAGCACAAGGAGCTGCATCTCTTCTTAACCTCACCCAAAAGAGCCCAGGGTCCAGCTCTGGTCAGGAACAGCTCCTGGGGACTGGGGCTGAAGAGTGTGGCCCAGTGCCCTGCACTGACTGAGCTCAGCACTGGCACTGAGCAGAGGCAGCTCCTCCACAAAGAGAAGCAGCACCCAGCAGTGCCAGGCTCTGCCAGGCAGAGCTCTCCAGCAGGGCTCCACCTGAGAAGTGACAGTGGTGGCAAGAGGAAAATAAACCTCAGGAGATTCATGGATTGGGTCAGAAGGGACCTTCAAGATCATCCAGTGCCAACCTCCCACCAGCCCAAGCTGCTCAAAGCCTCATCCAGCCAGGTCCTGAACACCTCCAGGGAGGTTGTGGAGCACAGAGGCACAGAATGGGATCAAAGATCACAGCCTCCCTGGGCAACCTGTGCCAGTGTCTCTCCACCCTCACTGCCAAGAATTTCTTCCTCACCTCCAGCCTCAATCTGCCCTCCTCAAGCTTCAATCCCACTGCAAGGCTTTACCCTCTCTGCAGTGCAGAGGCTGCAGGTCCACTGCTGCCCTGTGAAGCCCCCAAGGCTTTGCACACTTTGCCTCCCTTTCCCTTCCTGACACCTTTCTGACTCCCATTGCAGAGGGCTTCTCTCTGCAGCCTGGGGAATTCCCCTGGGTCACAAACATTCCACCATGGAACTGAAGCCCCTTAGCAGCCACTAAGGATCCCATGACTCAACTAACTGCATCTGGGCCAGGAAGACCACAGAGATGCTCCTCAGTGGGAATGCAGAAGGAAGGATCCACAGCACCTTCCAATCCTGGGCTTCAGCTCAGCTCTAGGGTAAGAAGAGACACAACCCCCAGAGCTGAATCTTCCAACTGCTCATGCTCAGAGCTGCTCACCCAGGGAGCACTTCAGGAGTGAGAGCATCCAGCACCCCCAGAAGGACCCAGGCACTGCCACTGGCAGCCAGCAAGGGCCTCGGGAGCAAGCCAGGGCAGAGCCCCAGGTGCTGAGAGCTCAGATCCCAGGAGCTCCGTGGGAGGAGGAAGCAGCAGCTGGAGGGAACTGCTGCAGTGATCCCACCACAGGCACAGGCTGGTCCCTGAGACCCCAACCTCTGTACAGCTCCTTCTGGCAGAAAGGCCACCAGCCCCTTGGCATTTTGTGCCAGCTGCACCAGTAAGCCCGTGCCAGCCTTCCTCCTCCTCTTCCACTCTTCCTCATACTCATTCCTTACTCCACCTTTCTCCCACTCCACTGCTGCAGCTCTGCCTGCTGGATTAGAGGGCTCCAAACACAGAAGCAACTCCTTTGTTTGAAGAAGAACAAACAGGAACCTCCTGCCCAACCTCTGCCGTGGCAGGGTCTGAGCTGCTGCCCCCCAGCAGGCTGTGGAGCTGTGGCAGAGCTCCCTGCTGGCCCCATGGCCCCCAGCTCTGCTCTGAGCACAGGGCTGGGCCCTGGCCCCAGGAGCAGCTGAATCACCTCCCAAGTATGACAGCAGACACTGACTGGAGCCTCCTCGATGCTTCATCTGCCAAGCAGAGAGAGCAGCTTGGCCTCCAAACCTGGCTGGTGGAGAGGAAGCCAAACTGCTCCTGCATGGCCAGGAGGCCATGGGTGCTGCTCAGCTGCCACCCCAAACGGGCTTTGGGAGCTCAGCTCTGCCCCAGAGGGTGACTGAAGCAGCCAAAAGAAGTCCAAGTCAAACCTTGAGCTTGGCACAGCCCTCGGCCTGGTGCCCACCTCTGCAGCAGAGCTCTGCCCACCAGCACACACTGCTGGGCCACCACCAGCAGGACCAAGGAGCTTGTGTTGTGGTGGAATCCTCTGGCAGAGCTCCTCTGGTGTCAGAGGGCTTCAAACTGAGGGCATCTGCCAGCTTCTCCCAGTGCCCCCCAGCACACCTGGGCAGCCTCTGAGCCACTCCAGCTCTCACCCTCCTGGGGCACCCCAGACAGGTTCCTTCTCCTCTGGGAGGGATCCCAAAGCTCTGCAGAAGGAAAACCACTGCTCACCTGCCTGGTCTGCAGGGCATGGTGGAGTGAGAGCCAGTGGCTGGGAACCAGGACCCAGAGTGAAGAGCAGAGCTGTGCTGGGGCACTGCTGCCACCAGTGCTGCTCAGGGTGATCAGTGAGCACAGGCAGCACCCACAGCTCCTGCTGGGGCACAGCACAAAGCTTCACACTGCCCTGGCTTGGAAGGGACACTCAGAGGGCATCTTGTCCAACCCCTGCAGCCAGCAGGGACACCTCCAGCTACAACAGGCTGCACAGGGACACATCCAGACTGATCTTGAATGGCTCCAAGGATAGCTCAACCACCTCCCTGGGCAGCCTGTGCCAGTCTCTCCCCAGCCTCACCGTGCAGAGCTTCCTCCTGCTGTCCAGCCTAACTCTGCCCTGCTCCAGTTCCAAACCACTGCCCTCACCTGTCCCCACAGGCCCTCCTGAGCAGTCCCTCCCCAGCCTGCCTGCAGGTCCCCTGCAGATGCTGAGATTGCAGCTCCGAGGTCTCTCTGGAGCAAATTAAAGATCTCCAGAGAGGCTGAGTCCAGCCGTGGGCTCTTTGCCCCCCAGAAGCCCCTGGCCAGCTGCAGACTGCCTACAGCTAACACATCCCTGGGCTCTGCAGGCTGCCCAGCACCCAGCAGTGCCCCAGCACCGATTGCTGTCCCAGCACTGCACCTCCTGCCGCCCAGATGCTTCCCTCCCATCTCACATTTGTGACTGCAGCTATTTGGGGAACACAAAAGAGCAAAACCACTTCAGAGTGCAGTGCCATGAATGGAGCCACAGCCTCAGCCCTGCCTCCTCTGCTGGCCCAGGAGAGCTCAGGCGCTCGGCACAGCACCACACAAAGGCAGCAGCACACTGCAGGCTGCTCTGTGCCTCTGGCCCTTTGCTGCTTGGGTTTGGGTTCATCTCCTGATTGTTTCCAGCACTCTGCCCGGCCCAGAGAGCCTCCCGCAGTGCATCAGAGCTGCATCGCGCCCAGACTCCTGCATTCAGCTCTGATACCTCGAGGAAGCTTCGGGGGGGCTGTGCTGTTGTGATGGGGGAATCAATTCCCCCCCCCGCTGAGCAGGGCTCTGCCCCCAGGGGCAATCAGCTCCAGTGCCCAGCGACCTCCAGAGCCTGTGCGGGTGGGCGATGGAGAAAGGAAACAGAAACAGCACCCTCGGTCCTCCCGTCCTGATCACAGGAATGGCTCTGAGCTCCCAGGGGTTCACCATGGGCAACGATGGGCTCTGGATTTGCATAGCCCAGGATGGGACCAGGCTTTGTTCTGTGGTGCCCAGTGACAGTATAAAGGGTAAAGTGGCACAAACTGGAACCTCAGAAGCTCCATCTGAACACAGGAGGAACTCCTGTAAGGGTGGCAGAGCCCTGGAGCAGGCTGTGGAGTCTCCATCTCTGGAGACATTCCCAACCCCCCTGCATGTGCTGCTGTGTGACTCTCTCTAGGTGCCCCTGCCTTGGCAGGGGGCTTGGACTCCATCTCCAGAGGTCCCTTCCAATCCCCACCACTCTGGGAAGGCATCAACCCCCTCCACATCACAGCACAGATCCTCTCTGTGGAAGGAGGGCACCACTTTGCCCTGCTGTTGCCAACCATCAGGGACCTCACCTCAGCTGCTCAGAGGCAAGGGAAATATTTCTATTTGTTTTGCTGAGCTCAGCAAAGGCCTTTGCTGGCTGGAACCACTCAGCACACTCCCAGTACCACTACAGGCTGGCACTGTGATGCAGAAGCTTTCTCTGCAAGGCTCTTGTGGAGCACAGTGCAGATCCAGGGCTCCACACCAGCACAGCTCCTGCAGAAGCTGTCACCTTCCCCACTGACAGCTTTGCTATTTCCAGAGCATTTCATGCCCCTCACAGCAGCCCCTGGGAGAGATTTCGACAGCCTGAGAGGTAACACAGGGTAAGAGATGACAGAGACAGGACTCAGAGCAGGGCCACGAGGCAGAAGGGGAGAACAAGGCACAGCTCTGCAGGGGAGGGGGTGCTGAGTGCTCACACTCCTGCCCTGCTCCACCAGGAACAGATCCACCCCTCCAGGCCGAGGGAGCTGAGGGCGCTCAGCCTGGAGCAGGAGGAGGCCGAGGGAGCTGAGGGCGCTCAGCCTGGAGCAGGAGGAGGCCAAGGAGAGACCTCATTGCTCTCTATGATTCTCTGCTGCTCCCTGCAAGGCTGCAGTGAGGGGGGGCTGGGCTCTAGCATCAGGTGATAGGAGAGGAAATGGCTGAAATTGTGCCAGGGGAGGGATAGGTTGGAGATGAGGAAAAATTTCTGTGCTGCAGGAGTGGTCAAGGACTGGCAGAGGCTGCCCAGGGGGGTGGTGGAGTGCCCATCCCCAGAGCAGTTCCACAACGGTGTGGCCTTGGCACTTGTGGCCATGGGTCAGTGCCCACAGTGGTGCTGGGACTGGCTGATCTCAGAGGGCTCTGCCAACCTTAATGATTCCATGATTCCACCCTTCCAGGGCTGACCCTGGGCTACCCCCTGCACCCCTGCAGCCTGCACACAGCCAGAGATCATTTTGTCCTTATAAACAGAGCTGGGGCCCAGCTCCCCCCAGCCCTCGGCCAAAAATAAGGCTGCAAATCCCCAGGGCACTGGCTCAGAGGGGAGCCAAAGTCACACCTGGCACTGAGATGCTTCCTCACCACCTCCAGCAGAGGAGCTGCCCAAGCTGCCTTCCAGGTGCAGCACCAACAGCCCAAGCTGTGCCCTGGCACCAGAGGCTGGCAGCAGCTCTGAGCCACACACACCCTGCTGAGACCTCTGCTGGGTTGCTTTGCACACCAAAACCCGGAGGAAGCTCTCTGCAGTCTGTCAGCTCCCACATGCTGGGTTACAAACGTGCCAGGAAGCCTCCTCTGGCAAGCACAGGGTGGCAGGAGCTGGGAGGGCACCAAGGCTCTCGACTGGCACTTGCAGCCTCTGTTTTAGGCTCTCCCACTGACAACAACCCAGCAGAAGCAGCTCAGATGGTTCTGCTTGGGAGGGAGAGGCAGGAGAGGTGAAAGCAAATCCTTTCTGTAGGGCTCTGCCACAGCTCTCCCAGCTCACCCTCTGCCAGTTCTCCTCCTACCACAGCCAAACCTCGGTGAATGCCACTCCTGCAGGACCCACATTTGGCAGAGGAGCAGCTCTCAGGAGGGCAAGAAATATTTCCCTTGCCCACTGCACTCCTGCTGGAGCTCCAACACTCCTCCATTGCTCACTGCTGCTGCCAGGCATTCTTACTTCTCCCCTTTTGCAAGCACAAGATAAAGGTGTTAGGGAATTTCTCTCTGCACAAAAGCAGGTAGAGAGTGGAAAATATCATCCCCATGCATCCAGAACCTGGCAGACAGCTCCTCAAGGGCTCCTGCACGGGAAGAGGGGACACAACCCAGCAGTGCCCACACTGCCAGGCAAAGCTCTCACCTGGGGATCTGCACAAAGATTCTTCCACTCGGCAAAGATGCAAAATGCAGCCCTGGAAACCACCACCCAGAGAGCAAAGCTGCAGCTGCTCTGCTGCAGCACTGCATGGGGAGAGCCACAGGGAGCAGCCCTGCCAGAGCCCAGCAGAGCCCTGCCAGGCTCCTCCACTGCCCTTCTGCTTCTCTGCCCATCCTCCTCCCTTCCTCCTCTGCACTTTCTCCTGATCCCATCAAGGCCATTCCTAACGCACTAATGGCATTGCCCATCCCGACAGAGCCCCAGGCCCACTGCCCTGCCCACTGCCCTGCCCACTGCCCTGCCTCTACCCAAGCTGCTGCCTCGCTCTGGTTCCTCCTTCATTCCAAGTCCCCTCCCGAGCCCACTCCTGCTGCTTGCTGTGCCCGGCTCAGCCTGGCGCTCTCAGCAGTGCCAGCTGATTGTGTCCCCTCAGACGACCTGGTTCCCACCACTGCTGGCACTGCAATGGCAGCAGCAGCTCCACGTTTCTGTAACTGGATCCCAGCCTGATCCCTGCTCCTCCCTCCCCTGCACATTTGCTCTCCCGATGCAAGAGCCGAGGCAGTGCAGCAGCTGCTGAGCCTCCACAGCATCTCCCCGGGGCTGCCTTGGTTGCTCCCCAGGGCTCATCCTTCCCAACCAGCTGCAACTTCTGCGAGGCTCCACCGGAGCTGCAGCGCTGCCCTGGCTCTCCGCGGAGCTGCTTTGTTCTCTTGCTTGTTTTGCCACCGAGTTTGACTCTTCCCCCAGTAAATTCAGGGCAGCATTGCAACAGAGCTGCTGCTGCTGTGCTGCCCAGCACGCAGGGCTGCCCCAGCACTGGCACCATGGGGCAAGCCTCAGCTCCTCTGCCCTGCTCCTGCCTGGAGCCAGCACAGCCCCCAGCCCTCAGGGACAAAAGCAGCACTGTTTGATGCTGCCAACAACCCACCCTGAAGTGAACTCAGGGCTGAGCTCAGGAGGGCACCCAGGAAACAGAAAGCCAAAGCAGTCATAGCAGTGTCAAGGAGATGGCAGTGCCCCCTCCCACCCCTGCCATTCCCCAGGTTGTGTGGCAGGGTCAAAGCTGCTGCCTGGGGATGCCAATGAGTGCAGCATGCCCACAGACACCAGAGGCTGTTCTCTCACCAGTCTGACCAGTTCCCTGCTCACAGACCCAGCGAGACAGGAAACAGCATCCAGGGCTGGAAGGAGCAAGCTGAGCTCCATCTGAAAGTGCAGGATGAGACCAAAGTGATCCTCATGGAATGCAGGGGTTGGAGGGGACCTCTGGGAACTGAGCAGGGGCACCCAGGAACACATCCAGCTGGGGCATGACAGTCTGCAGAGCAGGAGACTCCACAGCCTCCCTGGGCAGGCTGCTCCAGGCTCCAGCACCCTCACACCAAGCTCATGCTGAGCCTCCTGGGCTCCAGCTTGTACCCACTGCTCCTTGTCCTATCAGTGGGCGCCGCCAGAACCAGCCTTTAAGAGAGGTTTTAAAGTTTCTGTAGCCCCCAAGGGAGCTGAGCAGAGCCCTGGGGTGGACTCAAAGCCTGCCTCAGCTCAGGAGGATGGAAGTGAACTTCCACAGAGCCATTTGCAGGTCACCCCACGGCTGTCAGTAAGTCCCAGGGCAGCACTGGTCCTGCTCTCCATGCAGAGCTGCCTTTGCCAGGCTGCTCTGGAGGGAAGTTTCAGAGAGGAGCAGCACAGAGGAGCTGCAGGGAGCCCAGAGGAAGGTCTGCTCCTGCCCGGAGGCTCAGGGAAGGGTCTGTGACCCGGAGGGAAAGGCAAAGACCTTCTGCAGCCTCAGCTGAGGCTCAGAGGGTGAATCTGCAGCTCAGAAGGCTGAGGGCATCCTGGGCTCCACTTTAAGAAGTGTGGCCAGCAGACAGAGAGAGGGTATCCTGCTCCTGAGCACTCTGTGCCCTCTGCTCCCTGGCAGGCAGCTGAGGAAGTGCTGGGGGCAACGCTGGAGAAACCCAAACAGCAGAGCTGAAAGCCAAACCTCTCAGACAGCCACGGGCTGCAGCCCCTGCAGCTCCTCCAGGCAGCAGCAGGGACTCTGCCTGCTCCTGGGGTCTGGAAGGATCCAGGTGTGCACAGAGCCACAGAATGCACCCTGCTGGAAGGGACCCTCGAAGGGCATCTTGGCCTACCCTGCAGACAGCAGGGACACCAACCAGAGCCCCACCAGAAACCCACATCCCCACCCCTCCTCCCACCAGCAGGAGAGCTGCCCCAGAACACAGCATCTCAAAGTTAAGACATCAGCTCCTAGGAAGCTCATGAGGAGGCCCAGGAAAGCTCCAGCTGAGCACTGCTTGCAGGCTGCAGCAGCCCAAATGCCAGCCTGGGCTGGGCAGGCACCAAGGAGTGTTCTGCAAAAGGCAGATCCCTCTCCCAGCAGCTCACCAGGAACCTGGCCCTGCAGCCTGCCCACGTCAGCCAGGGAGTGACCCACTGTGAAACCAGGAGGCATTAAAGCCAGGCAGCTCTGCTGCCTCCACAGTGCCCAGAGAGCTCCACAGGAGCTAATGAAAAGTTGGGGTTGCTTTGAAGTGCCCATCTCCAGCACTCCCTACACAACCTTTGCTAGGAGCCTTACCAAGCCAAAATTAGAAGCAGGATGCCTTTATCCCTGACCTCAGCTTTTTTGTTCCCCCAGCCTCTCGCTCTATGTGCTGCCAGGGTGCCTTTGGGAGGATCTTTTGTGGGTGGAATTCCAACCTCTCTGAGTTTGACTGAAGGTTTGACAAGTTACTAACCAGAACCCAGGGCCTGCCAAGCACAAGAAAGGGAATGGGGTCAGGATGCACAGCTCTGTCTCTAGGAGCTGCCTGAGCGATGCCAAAGCAGTCCCAGCAATTCCCAGGCCACTTCCAACAAATCCTACTTGTCAGGAGAGTTTTGCCCTCACCAGAGAAGATTTCTAAGCTGCCAGCAATGAGCCACCCAGCTCTGCAGGCTGGGGCACCCCCGATGGGATGGGAACTCTCAGCTCAGCACCAAAGGAGGTCTCCAGCACTACTGAACACCTCTAACCCGTGACCCTCTGCCATGGGAAAGCAGCTCCTTGGCCACTCAGCCTTGGAGAGGAGCAGCTAATACCCAAACTGGCAGGGGGCTGGGAGTGTGGGAATGGGGTGGGTGGGATGACCTGGGCAGGCTTCTGTTGTGTGCCATCAACTCCAGGAGTGCTTGGACAGGAGGAAAGAGTCAATAGGGCAAAGCTAGACTCAGCCCTGCAGCCCTCCCAGGGCACCAGCTGAGGACAGCAGAGCCTGCAGCACAGATCACAACCCAGGGCTGTGCCCACCCAGCTCAAAGGGTGCCCCAGGCAGCTTCCAAGTTGCAGTCCCCACCCTGCACAACACCCGGAGGTGAGGACCAGCCCTGCAGGACACAGCTGCAGCCAGGCAGGTTGGGGAAATGCAGGATTAAAGCTGCCCAAACACACAACCCACTGATGAAAGAGAGGCAGGAGGAAGCCTTTTATCACTCACTGATAGCAAGGGAGACCTTCGGGTCCTCAGACTGCACCTCTGGCTCACCACCTGACCATGAGGATGCAGGCAGGAGAATCCTTTAACACTGGGAATGAAATCACCACTACTGATAAGAACTTTGCACATGATAAGAGGTTTGGAGACAATTCACACTTCCAAGGGGGATGAGCCTTACAGGGCAGAACTCAGCCCAGCCACAGCCTGCCTTGGCCCAGCCCAAGCACTCTGCAGCACTCCACAGGGCCAGGGCAGACTCCCCAGAGGGTCAGGCCAGCAAATGAAGTCCTCTGCAAACACAGAGCAGTCACCTTCAGGCAGGCTGAAGGACAGGGACAGCTGGTGGCAGACACCCAGAGCCTGCCCAAGGTCAGGGGGGATTGAATCACCTTCCTGGCAGGATCCCACAGCACAAGGGGGATGACTTGAGGCTGAGGCTGAGGCAGAGCAGGGTGAGACTGGAGCTGAGGAAGAAGGTCTGCAGCAGGAGGGTGGTGAGCCTGGCACAGGCTGCCCAGGGAGGCTGTGGCTGCCTCCTGCCTGGGGGTGTTCCAGGCCTGGAGCAGCTGAGCCCAGCTGAGAGGTGTCCCTGCCCATGGTGGGAGGTTGGAGCAGAGGAGCTCTGAGGTCCCTTCCAGCCTGAGCCCTTCTGTGACTTCTTTTCAGCCTTACTTTGAATGTGGAAAATAAAAACCCCCAAACCATTGCCCACACCCAGGGCATCTGCAGCTCTGACACACTCCTGACACGAGGGTGGCTCTGCCCACACTGACTCACCTCAGCCCTTGCCATGCTCTGGGACTCTCCTGACCTGACTGAGCTCTTCCTGGACCACTTCACCACAAATTCACAGCAAGCTCCCCCCAAGTGGGGGCTGGGGGTGTCTGGAGAAGAGGAGCCTGAGGGAGACCTCATTGCCCTCTCCAGCTCCCTGAGAGGAGGCTGCAGTGAGCTGGGGTTGGCCTCTTCTCCCTGTTATCAGGTGATAAGAGCAGAGGAAATGGCTGAAATTGTGCCGGGGAGGGTTAGGTTTGACATGAGAAAAAAAAATGTCTTTGTTGCCAGAGTGGTCAGGGATTGGCACAGGCTGCCCAGGGAGGTGCTGGAGTCCCCATCCCTGGAGGTGCCCAAGAACACTGTGGCCTTGCCACCTGGGGACAGGGTTTGGTGGCCATGGGGGTTGATAGTTGGACTGGACCCTGGAGGGCTCTTCCAACCCAAGCAGTTCCCTGACACAAAACCTTTCCTTGCCAGTTACACAGAGTACCAGAGAACATCACCAAAGGCAGGGATCACAAAGCAGGTACCTGCTGTCTGCTGCCTGTCAGCCTTGATGCTGCCTTACACAGGGCTGAAAACCAAAATATTTGCTCTGTACTCTACTTTGTCCTTCATCCACCTCCTCTTCCTCCAGCTGCCGAATGCATGAAGCAGGAAAGGCAGAGAGGCTTCTGCAGGGGCTGGGCAGCCTGACAGGCTGCAGAGCACAGCACTGCTGCCCTGCCTGCAGCAGGAGCCTCACAGCCTGCAGCTTACAGGAGACCTTCAGGGTCTGCTCCCTCACACGGGTGGCTTGGAGGCCCCAGATGAGCTCAGCAGCCCCAGCACTTGGCCTCACACACTCCAGAAACGCTGCCTCAGCCCCTCTGACAACTCTGCTGCTCCTGGGTCTGCTCTTGGGGCCAACGTCAAGATGAAAACCAAGTCAGGATTCAAGGGAAGCATCAGCAGGGACTTTGCAGCAGGATTTGCAGGCCAGAGGCACAGAGCACAGCAGGAGGCTGCAATCCTGCCCTGGGAATGGCTGAGAGACTGCTGAAGGGATTTTACTGCTTCTGAAGTAGGAGCTTTCTGCAACCAGCTCTTCTCTTTTCCAGGAAGGAGCAGAAATTCTACACAAACCCATCCCCAGCAGCACTGGACAGGCTCTGGAGTGCAAGCTCAGTTTTACTTCTCCTTTGCTCACGGAAAGGGTGAATCAGGAGCCTGCACCCAGACCAGGGGCACAGGCTGCAAGCACAGATCCTCTGCCCTGCTAATCTCAGAGGGACAGAGCTGGAGCCTCTCTGCCTGCCTCCATTCCCAGCCCTTCCAATGGCCTCACCAAACCAGACACCAGCACCCAACAGGCACCGGCTGCTTGCAGCACCTCTTCATGAAGATGCACCNCTATGCTGGACACAGCAGAGCTGGAGGCAGGATTCCCATTCCCTAAAACAAACACGAACCAACTTCTAAGGGAAATGGAAACATCACTTGGATTTTACCCCCCAAAGCATGCTGTGAGCACCAAGGGGAGGGAGCAGCTGTCACATCCAGGCTGGTTGGGTGGGTTTCTTGCCCAGGGAATAGGAGATCATGGAGAGAGAAATCAGTGTTTTGCCCTAAATATGCAGAGCACTGGAAACTGATTTGATTTCAGAGCTGTGCCTGATTCAAAAGCAAGCAGCTCCTGCCCAGTGGGTATCTGGAGTCATTTCACCTGCTGGGCTTTCCTTAGGACCTGCTGCACTGCTCCAACTGCTACACTGAGGACATGGCAGACAACGCTTTGATGCTGCTGAAGACAACTTCACCAGCAAGCCCTCACCGGAGCAGTTTGTGACTGCACACACACCTGCAGGGACTGCACAAACCAGCAACAGCTCCTGATGAGCTCTGCTCTGCCCCTGCTCTCCTGCGGGAACATCTCAGCACCACCTGCACCCCTCGAACAAGGCAAACAGAGCCCAGCCCACCTGCAGCGCCCCCAGTTCTCCCCTCTCGCAGCTGCCAAGCTGACTCCAGTCCTACTCCAACCATTTCAGCTCTCCTCAGAGCATCCCAGCGCAGAAGGCAGCGGTCGCAGACCTGCCCAGCACCATTCCAGCACAGCAGAGCTGCTGGCATCCCGATGGACCCAGAGAGCATCGCTCCCGGCCTCAGCACCAGGCAGACCACAGCCTGCCCTCTCAGCAAGCATCTGCTGCCTGCTTTACTGTCTAGATCCAACCAGATCTTGCTGTAAGGCGACCACAATGTCACGGCAAAGTGGGATGCTGTGTGCCAGAGCAGGCAGCAGAGCATCCAGCACCTCTCCAACAACCATCTGCAGCCACCCCAGCAGCTCGGGCACGTTCACCTCTCAGCTCGCACTGCTCACCAGCCCCCAACAGACGGACCCGGGGCCAGCCCCGCAGCGCTCTGCAGCCCAGCCCAGCCTCTGCCGCTCACTCGTGACTGCTCCACAATCCCCACGTCCCTTCGCACGCCTGCCCGGAGACTGCTGCTGTCCCACCGTCAGGCCAAGAGCTGCTCGCAGCCTCCCGTCCACTGTCACAAGCCCTCGGGAGCAGGTTTTGCTCCGTGCTCCACCATCTCGCCGCCAAACATGGCTGCACCCTGTCCTCTTTGTGGCTGTCTCTTGGCTTTCCGAGGCTTCTCCTCTCCCACTCCTTCTCTTCTCGGGTCAGTCAGGGACCATTTCACGTCGTCGTTGTCACTTCCCAGCCCTTGTTCGGTATTCCCCAGCAACGCCCCACGGCAAGCCAAAGGCTTCTGCGCTGCCCAGGTGGGCTCCAAAACGCGGTCAGGGAGCTCCGCACGCCGGCACCCCCCGCACAGCGCAGGGTTGGGGCTGAGCTCACCGACCCCAGCCCCGCGGCCCGCCCGTGCCCGGAGCCCTCCGAAAGCAGCCGAGCGCAACTCTATCACCCAGCTTCCCCTCCGCAGCTCCTTCTCCTGAAACCGGACGCCCTCCGCGTCCATCCCTCCCCCGGCCGAGCCTCCCTCGACTCCAGCCCCCCGCACGCCGATCCCAGCCTAGTCCCAGCTCCAGAACCCCCCCCACACCCTCCGCGCCACGGCCGCGGGGCTGCTGCTGCTGCCGAGCGCTCCCTTGGTTCCACCGAGGATAAATAAGCGCAGCCGCCGAGTCCCTGCCGGGATCCCCCACGGAGCCTGCACCGAAAACTTTCCGGCGCGGGGGTACCCCTGAGAGCGCTGCCCGCAGAGCGCTGCCCGCACGGCCCCGCACGCCGCGGACCGTTATGACACGGGGCGGGCGCGGCGCTCCGCGGGAACTGCCGCAGCGGCGGCCCTGCTCCCCCCTTTCCTTCCCCGTTACCCCCCACACTCACCCACAGCTCCGTGCCCCAGCTCATGGCTCCGCCGCGCCGCCGCGGGCCGGCGCTGGGCGGCGGGCGGGGGTCTCGCTGTCCCCGGGCTGGGCTGGGCTTCCCCTTCGCTGTCCGCGCACGGAGGGCCGGGTCCCGGCGGGACGAAGCAAGCCAGGGAAGATGCGGAGCGGGGCCGCTGGGTGCTCAGCGCCGCTCCCGCCTCATCGCGCCGCAAAATGGCCCGAGCGCGGCGCGGGGAGGCGGCTGGGGCGAGGTGGGGGGGGGCGAATGACAGCTCCGGGGCACTGCGCAGGCGCGGGGCGGGGGGGCGATGGCGGTAGCGCGCAGGCGCGGCCCGAGCCAGTGCGCGCCCCCGGGGCCCGCTGCGAGCCGAGGGGTGCGAGGCCCACTCGGGCCCGCTCCGCACCCTCGGGTACCCCGCGAGTGCGGCTCGGCGGAGCCGGGGGTACGGCTGGGGGTACCGCGGGCGCTAATCCCCGTCCGGCCGCCCTCAGGTGCCCTTCCCCGCCTGTGCCCCGCCAGGTGAGGCCGTTTGGAGGCAAATGTGCCTGTTTTGAGCAAACCGAGGCCGCCCGAGAGGAGGAGAGCCGCAGCCTTCGGGCGGGCTGCGAGGGCTGCCCAGCACACAGCCCCAGCCCCCAAAACAACCCAAATCCGGCAGCATTAACTCCGCCATCTGCCACCAGCGCGCCCAAGGAGCGAACAGAAAAGCACAGAAATTAATCTCGGTCCGCACGGCTGCGGCTGGGTTACGGCGGCGATGCCGCGCACGGCTCAGCCTGGCCCCGGCCGGGGATGTGCTCCCCTCCCTCTCCAACAGCTCTCACCTGGGCGCTCTCAACTCCACACCTGTTCCTCAGCTGCCATCGATGCAAGAAGAGCTCCAGGCTGGTGTTTCAGTTATTTATTTACTGCTTGAGCTGTTTAGGAAGAAACTCCCAGGGCGAGGGGACAGGGAAGCATTTATTCACCTGAGGAAAAGGTGTGGGGGGGCTGTTGGTGTCAGACAAAACCTGACCCGCTGCCAGGTTGTCTCCTTTAGGTGCAGGGTGGGTTATGAACCTGAGTGAGAGGGGACGAGAGAAGGACTTGATAAGCAGTGCCAGTGTGGAGAACATGACAAGTGTTATGGTGATAGCTGTGCTTGTTCTGCTGCTCCTGCGATCGATCTGGAGAGGAGAGCAGGAGGCTGCTAGGCGCACACAGCCAACAGGCAGAGCTTTTGTCCTTGCTAGCACTCGCTGCTTCCGAGGGCTGCCTTCACAGCGACCGAGAGCCACGCCGTGCAACTCACCCCACAGCCTGCTGCTGCCAACGCATTCAAACATCTGAGCCTGCCTAAAGCACAGCCACAGCCTTCCTGCTCCCACAGACTCGCAGGGCTGCTGCTGCCCTCAGCCCTACATCCATCCAGCAAGCATCCCAAACCCGCCCGCACGGTTGCATCGCGGCTCTGACAGCTCCAGTCATAAATCCCTGAGCTAGAATGCCCAGAGAGCAGACAGCAGCCCTGGTGTCACCCGCGGTGAGTTTGCTGTGGAATTTCCTTTTGCACAAAGAGCTGGGAGGGGAACAAGGCAAACCTGTTACACCAGCACGGGCAGGGAAACCTGTCCACGCTGAGAGATAGAAATGCTCAACCCGTTCTGGAGAGATAAAGGCCAGAAATGCAAGTTCTGCGTTCTGATGGCACATCAGAGTCAGCCATGCCCCAGCCTACTAAACGTTATCACTGCTTGTGTGGATGGGGGTGGAAAACAAACACTTAAAAAAAAAAAAAATCAACTCTGGATGTTTCTGAAAGGAGACTTCTTCCTCTCTTTGATTGTCGTTGTTATTTACCCTGAAACTCTCCAGCACAGAGGCTGCCACTTACCTGATTGCTTCAGCGGTGCAGTGCCCAGAGCAGCAGGGCCCGCAGCTCGTTGGCCCCTAATTACCAATGTAATTAACACTGATGGGAGCATTAAGAGCCCTTTCTGCTGAAGTCTGAGGCTGGGAAGCTCAGCTGGTCCCAGGCTCAAAGGAATAATTCAGAGTAACTCTTGGAGGTTCTATTATCTCTCACCTCCTGACTCAACTCTCCCGATCTCAGCCCGAGCAGCACAGCCGCCGGTGGGAGTTCCCCCCCAGCGCTGCTGAGAACAGATCTGTCAGCCAGATATGGCCTGTTCCTGTGAGCTGGCTCTGCCCCTCCTCTGGCCGTGATTCAGAACGCTCCCAGAGGTAGATCCTAAGCCCCAGATGAAACAATTCCCTTTTTTAGAAGGCCAGCACTTTGTTTAGGAAAGCCCAATCCCACTTGGAAGCAGCCAGATTAGCTGCTGAACGGTTCAGAGAGAGTTTAAAGGAGATCAGATAAATTCCTGCAACTGCAGCTCAGCCCAAGCCCTTTTCTCTGGGTTTGTTTACTTGTGCAAAGCAAGGAAAATCACAGCTCCCAGAGCAGGGACAGGCACTTCCAGCTCCCGGGACAGCAGAGGAAGAGGACCCACCTTTCCCCCTGGACTTATCACCCTCACAGCTGTTTCCCTTTTATTTATTAGTTTGTTTGTTTATGTATTTATTTATTTATTTTCTGCCCAGATCATCCACATCCAAGAGGAGGAGTGTGGACGGTGCCTGTCACCCCTCCCACACCGGGACTGACCCAGCAGCAGGACAGGCAGGGCACACACCTTGCCCTCGGGCATCGCCAGCTCAGCTGTTTCCTTTCTGCTCCTACACCACACACAGCTCATTCTGATGCACAGCAGGAGACCTCGGCCCTCTTTAAACGCCCTGGCAGGGCCTAGAGTGGCCAAATTAAGTCCTGAGTGAGACCTGATAGACCCTAATGCCCCAGGCCAGCCTCACCTCTGGTCTCCTCCACCCACAGACTGGGGAGCCCCATTTAAGCTCTGGCCTGAGGGCTCAGCCTGGTTTGAGTGATGCAGGGGGCCCTGCTCTCCAGCTATGTATGTCTGTCAACCTGGCTCACATCTGGCCTCATCTCAGATATCCTCATCCCCGGCTCACATCTGGCCTCATCTCAGATATCCTCATCCCCATGGACCCACCCAACTATTGCTGGACCATGTCGAACGTTGGTGATCACCACCTGAGCTGCCCGAGGGCTTCTCAGCTCAGCCTTGGCTCTACCTTACTGCTATGAGCTCACCTGGTGGCCTAGACTCATCCTTGGGCTTGCTGCGGGCACCTTGCCTGGGGACTGTGGGACTGGACCCTGGAAGGTGAGGCTCCTGCTGTCATCTGTGTCATCCTGCTCATCTTCCAGCTCTGTGTCCCTCGGGAACAGCCAAATCTTGCTATTCCATGCCCATACCAAGAAGCTGGCATGCAACCTGCTTGCCTCTGAGCTGCACCTGGGGCTGTGCCTCTGTCAAGAGTGTTCTGGTACAGTTGGTAGCTTCCATCCAAGCTCAAGAGCTGTCCATGACCTCCTCAAAAAGAAGCAATCTGTAAAAAGTTCCAATTCAGTACAGTGAAGGAGTCAAGGGAGAAGACATGCAGGTGAGAATAGCTGCACTTGTGGGAACAGCACATCCAGAGCAAGGAGAGCCTTGTCTGGAAGCCACACAGCAACATGTTGATGAGCTGCTCTTAGGGCATTAATCATTGCAGGCAGCAGCCAGGTTGCATGTGGGTAGCAATTTAAGTTCCAGTGCAGACATCTTTGAACATAAAAGTGCTTAGGAAAATGCATAGCAAAGTAAACATGACATAAATTCCAACTTGGAGATTATTTAGTCTAGGTAAGTGGCAGGCCTGGAGTCACCACAACGTCCTGATAGCTGCTGGAGAGTCACATGAGGGGAAAAAAAAAAAAAAAAAAGAGAGAGAAAAAGATCTTCAGTTTCTAGTTTTGTGGCACAGAAATCCCTGATTGCTACTAGGCAGCATCTTCAGACTAGGAGAGGCTCCTCAGCTGGAGCAGTCTGCTGAGCTGCAGAGCAAAGCCTCATGCTGCTTGACCACTGAAGCTGTCAGAGTGTCCCTGAGCAGTGCAGGAAAGCCTCTGGCTGCAAGGGACCACTTCTCAGGAGTTGAAAACCTGCAGCTTGCTTTCCAGGGTGGTCTGTACAGTGAAATTATAACAGTTCAAAGAAAAATAACTAATCCCAATGAAACATGGGGAGCAGTTAGCTTTCCAGGAGAAAGTGCTTAAAAGGAGGCTGGGTGAGGCACTTAGTTAATGAGAAGGGTTAGGTGATAGGTTGGACTCGGTGATCCTAGAGGTCTTTTCCAACCTGGTCAGCTCTGTGATGCTGCTCGGGCTCCTGGCAGCTGCGGGCTGTAGCTGTGTGCCCGGCCAGGCCTGGTGCTGACAGGACATCTAGTGGCATGCCCAAGCTACTGCCCAGGGACAGAATCCCACCCGAAATGCTTTTTTTCCCTATGCTTCCAGATATTTTCCGGTGCCAGTCCAGGTGTCCTTGGCTGATGGTGAGATTTCTGTGTTTTATCACCTAGGAGTATAAAAGGAGGAAATTCAGTTCTAAGAAGAGATGCACAGAAGCATCCAAATTGTGTCTTCAATGAGCAACTCTGCATAATTTTGCTAATATCAAGGTCAAGACTCTCAATTTTTCTCTGCCTTTTCACCCTCACTTGCGGTTTAGTGCTTGCCAGGTCAGGTCCAGTTGTTTCTCTGTCTCCAGATGCAGAAACTTGCACAGCTGTTAGTGCAGGCACTCAGAGGGGCAACAGAATGCTGGGGAGCTCCAAGCAGAGGAGTCCTGGCTGGAGGATCACTTTTATTTCTATTTAAAGGCTTCCCAGAAGGAAAGGAGTGCAGAAGTACTGCAAAAAAAAATATCTGTAGCAATATGTTAGCCTCAAAGCCATTTTAATTGCTGCTATTAGTGCTCAGTCTGCTGCTCGTGTTCCTCTCAGTTTGAGCAACAAAGAAGTCACTGCAGCCAGGCCCAATCTGTTCCATTTCTAAGTGGGACTGCAGCTAACCGTTTTAGACAGCTCAGCAGCTCCAGCACCGGTCGATAAGGAGGCAGGAAGCCATGGGGTTAGAAGCAGAGCTTTTTGGTGGTATTTAAAATCAGTACTTTAAACCCAGCTCTATGCAGTACCTGATCCTCCAACATCTGCTCTCACTGCAGCTCCAGGATGGAACTGAGACCTGCTGCCTGTCTGAGCTGGAAGCCTCAACCCCAGAGCTTTTTTTTAACCGCTTGCAAGGCTCCAAAGCTCCCTGCGACCCCTTGGAAGGCTCCGAGCCTCCCTACGCCCCCCCTGCAAGGCTCCAAGCCTCCCTACGACCCCCTGCACGGCTCCAAGCCTTCCTACGCCACCCTGCAGCGCTGAGGGCTCCGGCAGGGCTCGCTGCGGCTCCTGCCCGCGTCTGTGCCACCTCACCCCAACCAGGCGCTCGCAAAGCCGCACCACAAGGGCTGGTCTGGGGGAGAGCTCGAGAGGGTCCCTTCGGTCGTTGTGCCTTGGGAGAGCGGCGAGGGTGAGCCCTGCCCCAGGGACCCTCACCCTGGGGCTGGGGGGAAGCAGCCTGGCGGAGGGCAGGCCCACGGCAGCCTCGGAGGAAGGAGAGCGGTGNCGGTAGCGGCGGCAGAGGCCCGGCCCCGGTGCTGTGCGCAGGCGCCGCCGACCCCGGAAGCGTCGCGGGGATGCTGCTGCTGGCCTGAACATGGCTGCCCGCGGCGCTGGGGCTGCGCTGGGCCGGGCCGCGGCCCCGCTGGGGCTGCTGCTGCTGCCGCTGCTGCTCTGCGCGGGCCCGGCCGGCGCCCGCGTCCACCACCTCACCCTCAAAGTAAGGTCTGCGCCGCCCCTGGCCCTGCGGGTCCCCCCGCGGGTCCCGGCCCCGCCCGGCCTGTCCGCATCCCGCGGGCCGGGGCTGTCCTCCCTGCGCCTTCAGCTGCTCCTGCCCCGCTCAGCCTGCTCGTCTCTGCCTACCTTCTCCCCCTGCCTTCTCTCCCCGCGCCGCAGCCTGCCCGAGCCCAGTTCCCTTCTGCTTTCCCCTGTTCTCCTTCCTCTCCTCGGCCTCCCTCGGCACTACCCCTGCCCTTTGTGGCCGTCCCTGCCCAGCCGCGGGGGGAAGCAGCCCAAGGGAGCTCGCAGCTGTAGCGCTTGGAAGGCTGAAGCGCTTCAGAGCCCGGTGAAAGCCAGGCGGAAAGTTGTGTGCCTGAGAGAGCACTGAACGTGAGCCGGGCGAGGTTCGCGAAGGAGCTTTGAGGCTTTTAATCTCCTCCGCAGCAGTGTCCCAGTGCTCGGCAGCGCTCGCCGGGCTCGGAGGCTGCCTGGGTGTCCTCTTGGCCCTCCGCATGGCACTGCCTGGCGGCAGGCGACGGTGCTGCTGGCAACTCCCTGCCTGGGTTTGGTGGACTTCTGGTTGTGCTTGCGAGGGCTCTGTCGTCCTGTGGCTGCGACTCAGAAAAGCTCCTTCTGAGGGATGGTGGCTGAGGGGGGTTGCCCTGGCGGGGGTTGCCCTGGCGGGGGTTGCCCTGGCACTGCAGCGGGGCAGTTTCAGTGCAAAGCTGCAGGGTTGTTGGGCCACAGTTTAACTGTGTTCGGGGTGAGGCTTCCCAAGGGTTTCCGTTTGTCACTTGAAATCACAGAATGTTAGGGGTTGGAAGGGACCTTGAAAGATCCTTGAGTCCACCCCCCTTGCCAGAGCAGAGCACCCAGGAACACATCCAGGTGGGGTTGGAAGCTCTCCAGAGAAGGAGACTCCACAGCCTTCCTGGGCAGCCTGCTCCAGCCTCCAGCACCCTCACAGGGAAAGTTTCCACTCCTGTTCCCGTGGCACCTCGTCTGCTCCATCTGGCACCCAGTGCCCCTTGTGCTGTCACTGGGGATCTCTGAGCAGAGCCTGGCTGCGTCCTCACAACGCTGCCCTGCACAGCCATGAGGGCAGCCCTCAGGCTCCTCTGAGCACCAGCTCCCTCAGCCTGCCCTCGTGCCATTCCCTTCTGCATTTGCCCACCTTGATCAGCGACTGAAGTGTTTGCTGTGACCCGGGTGGGCTGTGGGTTCAGTTTGGGGCTGCCGTGTGCGACCTGCCACACTGCCCGCCCAGCTCTGCCTGCAGTGGAAGGCTGTGGATGCCTTCACCCACCTCCCGTACAAACATCATCTTTGTTGCCACAGCACAGTCTCTCCCCTTCTGCTTCATCTGCTGCTTTACAGCTTTTATGTAAACTCCAGGCTCCAACAACTGCCCTTTCACAGCGAAGTGCCCCTCTGGTGCTGCTGCCATTGGCTGCTTGCTGCTGCGTGTCCTTTGAGGCGGTGCCAAGCGAAAGGCCAAGCTTTGTGCGTTGGAGATCAGGTTTCCTCAAACAAGCTCTAACTGCTCCAGTCAGAATAGCCTCATTCTTCTATCTTTGCAGTTAGCCTGCTAAGGTGACGCTGGGTTTGTTGTCAGCAAAGCAAGCCCACGGTCTGAGCAGCTTCCTGCTCTGAGAAGAAGTCCTTCCCCCTCTGTAGCAGCTCATAAACTGATTTATTGCTTGGGTTAGAGGACTTATTTGTCTGAATCCTGCTGCTGGACTAACCTCATCAAAGGAGACTCTTTTTCAGCACCAGTTGTTATCAGCTTAATTGGTTTCATGTGTTTGAAAAGCCAAGCAAACAGCAAACCTACAAAGCCTGAAGGTTATGGAAGTTATGGAAACACTTTCCAGAGGCTCCCGAGAGCAGTTGGAATGTTTCTCTTGTTAGAAAGAGAGCTGGGGAGGGACTTTTTCCAAGGTAGGAGTACCAGGGTGAGGGACGATGGCTTTGAGCTGGAAGAGGGGAGATTGAGACTGGAGTTTAGGAAGAAATCCTTGCCAGTGAGGGTGGTGAGAGCCTGGCACAGGCTGCCCAGGGAGGCTGTGGCTGCCTCCTGCCCGGGGGTGTTTAAGGCCACGCTAGATGAGGCCCTGAGCAGCTGAGCCCAGCTGAGAGGTGTCCCTGGGCACGCGGTGGGAGGTTGGAGCAGATGATCCCTGAGGTCCCTTCCAAGCTGAGCCAGGCTGTGGGTCTCTGAAACCCCTCTGGTACTGGCAGCTGGTCCCAGGTAGATTTTGGGTAAAAGCTTAAAGACTTTCTCTGCCCACCCTGGGCCATAGGATCCTGGAAGATTTTTATTGTTTATGGAAAGCAGCTGAGACCTTTCTGCCTGTGCTTGACTGTAACCTGTCAGTGCTGGGTCCCAGACCATCCCTTCCCAAAGGGGCAGGTTTAACCCTTGCATGCAGCTGGTGTGAACTGAGCTGTATGCAGACAGCTGGGTGAGTATTCACTCGTGTGGGTTCACACCTTCATGTAAGCTTACACCTGAATATTGCAGCAAACAAAACCTGGGCACCTCCAACCTGTTAAAGCTGCTGTGAGAGGTGAGGCAGTGCTGGCATGGAGGTGTCATGTGGAGCAGGAGGTGCCCACCGAGAGCCTGCTGGTGCTTGGTGGCGACTGGCAGTGGTGTGTGGGATCAGGTAAAGCTGCAGGATTTGTGAACTAAATCTGTAGGCTCTAAGCACTGAAAGCTGAGCTGGAAGCAGGGAGGGAGGGGTTGTGTGTTGGATGTTAATTGTCTCCTGCTGTGGGGAGCACAGCAGCAAACGGGCAGAGGAAGCTGAGCAGCTCTCGCGGTTCCCCTGGACGCAGCTCTCTGGTCCTGTCTGCAAGGTGCAGGACACCTTGTGGCTGCTTGGCACCATTTATATCCCCCCACTGTGCTCCCCTCTGCCCACCACCCAGACAGATGTCCACGTCCAGATGTGGAGGAGTCCACAGGATGTGCTGTGTGAGGAGCTGGCATTAATGTTTGGGCTGGGAAGTCTGACAGCAGGACTCAGGGAACCAGATGGGCTCTGGTATCATCGAGTGCCCTGGAAGCTGGAGACAGCACAGCTGTTGGAACTTCACTGAACAAGGCATCTGCCATGGGCCATGTGTCAGTGACCTTTTCTTTCCCTGAGCATTAAGGGCCACATCTGGTTCTTTGCCAGCTGCCCTTGCCTCTGCCCCAGCTAGACTGCAGGTTGGCTGTGTCAGGATCAGTGTCCTGCTTGTGTCCACAATGCTTTATGCAGAGATGTCAAAGTTAGTGCTGGGAGTGAAGGGAGGGAACTTGCTGTGTCAGAACAGTTTGTTCACCTCCAGCAGCTGCCTTCCCTGCTCAGTGTCCTGCAGCCTGAGTTGCCTCTCCAAGGAGAAGGAGGAAGCAACAATTTCCCCATGTGCAGTGACAGTTTGCAGAAGTGCTTTGAACCCCACCTGAAGCTTGCTTGCAGTTGTCATTGCTCTCTCTGCTTCTCTTCCAAGTGGAGAGGCAGTGGGTTTGAAGGTCCAGCTGCACACCTGCTTATTGCTGTGTCAATGCAGAGTGACAGGACTGTGACCTTTCCCTGTCTGATGTGGCAGCTCTGTGTAATGTTCACTGCTTTGTGCCTCAGCCCCACCAAGAGCCTTTGCCAGCTGAGCAGGGCAAGGCAGGGGATCCATTTTTGCAGCCTCCTCATCAGAATGAGGAACTGAACTATTCTGCAGCTAAGACTGGGAGCAGAGGAGGGACTCTGATTTGTTTTCTGTATGCCAGACCAAGCCAAGGGGTTCTCTGGGAACCCACATGCTGCTTCTACTTAGAAAACACAAGGCCTTGCTACCAGTCACCTGGGGCAGTGACACCAAGGAAGACCTTTTTTCATCTGCACCATACCCAGAGCCTTCCAGTGTGGTGTGTGTTTAGCTGTCCAAACACCACCCCTGGGGTGACAGCAGCCTGTGATACTTGGGCAAACCCAGCCCCCTGGGTCACTCCCCTGGGGTCAGCCTCTGCAGGCCTATGGCAGGGGGTTGGAACTGGCTGAGCTTTGAGGTCCCTTCCAACCTAAGGCATTCTGTGATTCTTGCAGACATTTTTCCTGCACCCTTCTCCATGGCCTACCCAGGGAGCCAGCAAAGACAGCTTCAGTTAGAGCTCTGCCTTGTCCCTAGCCAGGGAGCCAGCAAAGACAGCTTCAGTTAGAGCTCTGCCTTGTCTCTGAAGCTGTCCCAAAGAGCTTTGCTCTTGCTATGACCCAGCAGATGTTTTGCTTGAAGATCTGAGTGGTTGCAGGCTGTGGCTTAGCCTCCTGTGCCTGCTGCTGCAGCTGCCCCTGGGTGTGATTTGTGATCTTACCTCTCTTCCAGGATGATGTGAGGCAGAAAGTTCACCTGAACACCTTTGGCTTCTTCAAGAATGGTTTCATGACAGTCAATGTCAGCAACCTTTCCCTCAAGCCACCTGTGGGCTCCGACGACAGCAGCAACCTCCTGGTGAGCTCCCTGGGGCCTGGCTGTGGGGAGCTGCCTGTGAGGCTACCCTGGCACTGGGGGTCCTCCCTTCCCTGAGGAGCTGGATCCTGGCTGCTGGGGCTCTTGGTTCCACTCCTCACTCTGTGCTGTCCATGTGTTGTGAGATTGATCTTTGAGCACCCTCCAGCAGCTGTGAGGGTGAACTTTAAATCCTTGGGTGCTGCCCTCCCTGCACAGCTCTGTAACCTCTGTTGAGTGAGGGGTTCCCAAGCAGATCTCCAGTGTCAGAGCTTCCCCATGTTGTCCTGCTGCATCTCACAAGCTGTCAGCAACTGCAACTGTCTTGTTTTTAGAGGAGTCTAACATTGGGGGTGTGCAGCTTGGAGAAGAGAAGGCTCTGGGGGACCTTAGAGCTGCCTGCCAGTACCTGAAGGGATCCTGCGTGAAGGTTGCAGAGGAACTTGTCCTGAGGGTGTCTAGAGACAGGACAATGAGAAGAGTACCCAAGTTCTGCCTCAAGTGCAGATCCATGCATTTGGAGAGCAGTGTCTTTGACTCTTTCTGTGGTGGTTTGGCTTCTGGTCCCAGAGAGCTGTTGGAACTTGACAGATTCTTCTCTCTTTGGTCACAGGTGGGGTTCAGCTTGGACCGAACGAGGAACGATGGCTTCTCCACCTACCTGGTAAGAGCAGGAGATGTCAGCTGCCTTTTCCAGGCTGGGGGCAGCTCACAGCCTGCATGTTAACTCCAGGAATGGTTGGAAGAAAGAAATAATCTGCTTTTAGATGTGGTTCAGGGGAATGCAACTTTCCAACTTGGTCATCTCTGCCTGGGGGCATCACCTCCCCTCGCTCAGGAGGGCACTTCAGAAGTGGTTTGCTTCTGTTCCCAGGATGAAGAAGTGGATTACTGCATCTTGAAAAAGAAACCAGAGCAAGATACCTCTGTTGTGATCTTACTTCTGGACTTCAAAACTAAAGTGTGAGTAGTGTACAGCACATGTTGAAGTTCCTCCTGGCTGAAGTGACACTTGTGCCCTGTCCCTAGGGGCTGGGAGCGCTGCTCTCTCTGGGCTGGTTTTGAATGGGTTGCTGCAGGGCTGAGTGGAGGCCAAAGGAGAAGGTCTGCAGTGTGGCAGGGTCCAGAATCCTTGGTGTGTGTTGGAAGGGGGCACAAGGAACAGCAGAGCCACACCTTAGTGGTGCTGAGGGCATGACCTGAAGTCTTGGTTCCCATTGCAGCTCTTGCTCTGGATATGGAGTTTCACTGTTTGCCTTGAGCTGCCTCTTGTGTGGGAGCACCTTTGGGGCTTTCTCTTGCAAGTTCACCTGGAACTAGCTGTGTGCAAACACAGTTTCTGACCAGGTTCTGCTTACCAAAGTGCAGACCCTTCTTAGCTGCTCCTGCAGCTGATGTAAATGTGTTGTGTGACCTCTCAGGGTGCTTGGTTCAGTGCCAGGCTGCTGGAGGTTGTGCTCTGGCATTGCCAGTTCTCTGTAGTTAAAAAAACCCAAGTGCAGGCAAGTTGGTAGCCCTTTGCTGGGTGCATGTAGGCCATGGCAGCCCCTTCAGGAGGGTTGATTTGCTGTCCCTCTGCACAAACCTTTGCTTACTCAGGGTGACAGTGAGGTTCTCTGCCAAAGCTGCTGCTCTCCTACCTGCAATCTCCTTCACCTCGGAGGAGAATGTCACTGCCTCCAGCACCAAACCCCTCAGGACCTCGGAGCAGAGCAGTCAGCCTGAGAAAAGCCCTCCCCAGGCCAAGGCAGGTGCAGACAGGAAAGGTAAGCCTGCTAAACCTGACCCCTGTGCTCCCCTGGCTCTGCCCCCTGCAGGGTGCTGTGCTCACATTCTGGGGCCCCTTTGGGCCCAGCCTTGTGGAAGGCAGTGCATGGAGCTGCCTTGTGGGCTGGAGTCTCCTGCTCACTGGTTCTGCTGACCAGCAGAGCCCTAACGTGGCTGCTGGGGACCCACAGTACCTGTGGGGGCTTCTCTCTGGCAAAAGGAAGGCTAAGGTGTGGCAGCCAGCAGCAGGCAGCTGAAGTGAGATGAGGAGGGCAGTGGTGACCATGACCTGTGGCTCTTGCCCCTGCTCAAGTCTTGGCTGTCTCAGATTGGGTGCTAAGGGGAGAAATCAGACTTCCTAGGGAGATTTTCCAGCACTGGAGTACATCAGTTGTGGATGATCTACAACCTCCCCTCCTTGAGGTTCTAAAGGCTTGCCTAAACCAAAGCAGGGCAAATATGGCATGGGCTTGACACTAGGCATGCTTTGGGTCAGGAGGTGGAGCAGGTACCTCCACAGGACCTTCCCAACCCTTGCAGGGGTTTATGTGGATGTATCCAGAGGTCTGAAATCCACTTTGGCACTTAAAGCTATGGAGAGGGAAGGTAACCAGGCCAGAACCTTTCTTGGAGACACAAATCTGTGTCTGGCTTCCAGACCAGCAGACAAAACACTTCTATAATCTCAGCTCTGATGGGATTAGCTCTCAGCAGTCTGTGTTATCCCTTCCTGGGAGAGTGTAGGCTCTGGAGCAGCCTGGGTCTGCCTTGCCCTGCAGTGCTCACAGGCTATGATCTCGTTGAAGTTGGGAGCTAAAGCTGAAGGGTGCTGAGGAGCCTGGGTCTGACAGCTGGGGCTGGCTGCTGCCAGGGTCTGACAGCTCCAGGTTGGCTTTTTCTTGCCTTAAAAGTGTAGGTTGTGCAGTGACAGGGCACTGAGGGGTAGCAGCAAGTTCAAGTCCTGAGCTTCTGCTTCCTGTTATATGGGAAGGCCTTGTGCAGGAGGGGAGTGAGCTGGGAGCCTGGCACATTGCTCTCCTGGGGTCTGCTGCCAGTCTGGCTCTCTGGGTTCAGCACAGGTGGGCACTTGTGCCTCCTGGAGAGCTGACAGCACAGATGGATCAGTGAGAGAGTCCTCAGGTGGAACATGAGAGCTCAGAGCTGCAGCCTGGGGCTGGCACAGGGCATCTGCCTCCTCTGCCTCTAGTTGGAGGGTCAGAAAGATCTCTTGGGTGAGATCTGGAGGAGGTGCAGCTGCAGAGCATTCAGAGGGAATGTGCTTGTGGGAAGAGTCCTGGGAGAGCAAGGAGAGGCTGGGCAAGAGTCCCTGGTAATGGTTGTCTAGGGAAGTGCCAGGCAGACAGGTGTGGGGAGATCTGAGGGAGGGATTGGCACAGTCTGGGAGGATGCAGGCTGAGTGCAACTGCTGCAAGTTCCTCTCCTGCCTTTTCTCTCCAGATAAGAGGTCCGAGCGAAGCACAACTGCCCCCCAGGTAAGGCACTGTCTGCTTTTTCCTTCAGAGAGCCCCTGGGGGAATATTCCAGAGTGAGCAGAGCCACAAAGTGGAGAGGAATATTCCCTGCTGCTCTCAGCCTCCTCTGTGGGTGTCCAGGATGGAGCTGGGTGGAGCAGCCTGCTCTGGGGGCAGGGAGGGGGCCCTGGGTGTTCTTTTAAGGTCCCTTCCAACCCAAACCCTTCTGTGATCCTCTGGATGGTGTAGCCAAATGTTGGTAGCTTCCTGCTTAAAAACAATCTAAAGTCTCTTTCCCTTTTCCCAGAGCTTAATAGAGCAAGAGCATCCTGTTCACAGTGACAGAGGGACCTTTGCCTTCCAGGTAGGGTCTCTGTGGGTGTTTGCTCTTACCCTGTGCAGGTGGTTCCTTCACTCTCCTTTGGAAAGGGTGGCTGAGAAGTTTGGGTGGGTTCCTGTTGAGAGCAGGGGCTGCAAATCTCTCTTCATAAGGTGCAGGAGCTGTCTTCAACAGGCCAAGGGGAATGGTTTGAGGCTGAGGCAGAGCAGGGTGAGAGTGGAGCTGAGGAAGAAGTTGTTGAGTGTGAGGGTGGTGAGAGCCTGGCACAGGCTGCCCAGGGAGGCTGTGGCTGCCTCCTGCCTGGGGGTGCTCAGGGCCAGGCTGGATGAGGCCCTGAGCAGCTGAGGCCAGCTGAGAGGTGTCCCTGGGCATGGTGGGAGGTTGGGCAGGTGAGCTCTGAGCTCCCTTCCAGCCTGAGCTGTGGTTCTGGTATGCTCAGGGCAGTCTGCTGGTAGGGAGGAGCCAGCTGACCCTGAATGACTCCCTCCATGCTTGGGATGGCTTCTCACCAGGGCAACCCTCCTGTGAGTGAGGAGAATGCTGACTTCTTTCCCATTCCCTGTTTGCAGTTCTTCTTTAACATCAGCTCTGCCACACAAGAAGGCCTCTACAGCCTCTACTTCCACAAGTGTGCTGGCGGCGAAGGCTCCGCCAAGGACCAGAGGCTCTTCAGCCTGGATGTGAGTGCAGCTCCCAGGAGCCATCAACCCACCCCTGAGACTGAGAGGCAGCTCCCAGCTGCAGTACACTCTGCAGGGCTGTGTGTGCTGGGAGTGATTCAGAGTTGTGCATTTCATGTCTGGGGTTTGTGAAGGGAGCACCACAGCCAGGGGAGTGAAGACACTGATTTGGGGGAGCTGTCTGGGAGCCTGCAGGCTGCTCCTGGGCTGTGGTCTAAGTTGTTGGTGTTTGTGGATTCAGTGGGTTTGCTTTTCCTGGCCTGGCTAAAGACTCCTTTGGCCTCATCTGAAAGGTGATATGGTAGAGAAGTGTCCTGCCTCTGATATCCAGGAGTCCTGTGCTCTTCTGAGCCAGAGCATTAGCACAGATCTGCTCCTGCTGGCATCCATCCTGGAGCACAGTGAGCTCCTCTGGAGTGAATCCCCTCACTGCCTGAGGGAACTCAGCCAGACCAGGCTCCTGAGCAGCTTCTGACATGGCTGTGTGGCTGCTGCTGTGAGAGCAAGGCAAGGTAAGGTGGAGGTGATAGCACTTAGCAGCCCTACCTTGACTCAGACCACCTGGGATCTGCTTCTGAAGCTGCTGTTCAGGAGGCCAAGTTTTGGAGTTGCTGCTGGGCACTTTGACCCACAGGAGGAACTGTGCAGAGAAGCAAACCTGGCTCAGTCAGCTGCTGGGCTGCATGCAGGGCTGCAAAATGGTCTTCATGCTTTATTTGAATGAGGTCCTAGCACGTAACCTTCAGAGGCACAGGCAGGATGTTCAGTCAGGCTGCTGCTTGCTCAGTGGCACACCTGCAGCAGTGTTCCCTTGCTCTTGACAAGCCAAGAAATCCACTGCAGTGAACCTAGGAGTGAGTTTTTCAGCCGTGTAGGAGTCTCCACACCTAAAATCAGGCCTGTGCTGACACAGTATGGTTTAGGCAAGGTTCTGGATGCTGTTCCTGAGTCAGAGGTGGGGAAAGCTGAGGGTTGGCATAGAGAAAACTGCTCTTGGGGCCAATAGCTTTGCCCAGCTGAAGGCCTGGAAGGCAGCTCTGTGCTTTTCTGCTTTCCAAAGAAGCTGGGGTGGGTGTAGCTTTGCAAACTCCTGTGAGGCTGTGGAGGATGAAGAGCTGCTTTTATTTAAGAGCCCCCTGGCAGTGTCCCCTTCAGCCCAGGAACTGCTTTTATTTGTGTTTAAGAGCCCCCTGGCAGTGTCCCCTTCAGCCCAGGAGCTGCTTTTATTTGTGTTTAAGAGCCCCCTGGCAGTGTCCCCTTCAGCCCAGGAACTGCTTTTATTTGTGTTTAAGAGCCCCCTGGCCGTGCCCCCTTCAGCCCAAGCCCTCCCTCTTTTTGT